>SJYC01084339.1:0-86883 GCA_006408675.1 Madoqua kirkii | reverse complement strand
ATTCCAGCTTGTGTTTCTTCCAGTCCAGTGTTTCTCATGATGTACTCTGCATAGAAGGTAAATAAGTAGGGTGACAATATACAGCCTTGATGTACTCCTCTTCCTATTTGAAACCAGTATGTTGTTCCATGTCAAGTTCTAACTGTTGCTTCCTGACTTGCATACAGATTTCTCAAGAGGCAGGTCAGGTGGTCTGGTATTCCCATCTCTTTCAGAATTTTCCACAGTTTATTGTGATCCTCACAGTCAAAGGTTTTGGCATAGTCAATAAAGCAGAAATAGATGTTTTTCTGGAACTCTCTTGCTTTTTCAATGATCCAGCAGATGTTGGCAATTTGACCTCTGGTTCCTCTGCCTTTTCTAAAACCAGCTTGAACATCTGGAAGTTCACGGTTCACATATTGCTGAAGCCTGGCTTGGAGAATTTTGAGCATTACTTTACTAGCATGTGAGGTAAGTGTAATTGTGCGGTAGTTTGAACATTCTTTGGCATTGCTTTTCTTTGGGACTGGAATGAAAACTGACCTTTTCCAGTCCTGGGGCCACTGCTGAATTTTCCAAATTTGCTGACATATTGAGTGCAGCAGTTTCATAGCATCATCTTTCAGGATTTGAAATACCTCAACTGGAATTCCATCACTTCCACTAGTCTTGTTCATAGTGATGCTTTCTAAGGCCTATTTGACTTCACATTCCAAGATGTCTGGCTCTAGGTGAGTGATCACATCATTGTGATTATCCGGGTCATGAAGATCTTTTTTGTACAGTTTTTCTGTGTATTCTTGCCACCTCTTCTTAATATCTTCTGCTTCTGTTAGGTCCATACCATTTCTGTCTTTTATCGAGCCCAATGTATAATATATCCACTCTTTACAAGATTCTCTTCCCATTTAGGTCACCACAGAGCACTGAGTTCCCTGGGTTACACAGCAGGTTCTCATGAATCATCTATTTCATACATAGCAGTGATATATATCAATCTCAATCTCCAAATTCTTCCCACCCCCAAAGATGTTTACATTTTGTGTACATTTCACAGTATTTGGAGCTGTGTTTGCAGATTAATAGTGTAACATTTCTCTGTCCTGTCAGTGATGATTATTTCGATTCCTTTGGTTTGTCTAAATTGAAAGTAGAAGTCGCTCAGTCGTGTCCGACTATTTGTGACCCCATGGGTTATGCAGTCCATGGAATTCTCCAGGCCAGAATACTGGAGTGGGTAGCCTTTCCCCTCTCCAGGGGAATCTTCCCAACCCAGGGATCGAACCCAGGTCTCCCACATTGCAGGCAGATTCTTTACCAGTTGAGCCACAAGGGAAGCCCAAGAAGACTAGAGGGGGAAGCCTATCCATTCTCCAGTGGATCTTCCCAACCCAGGAATCTAACTGGGTTCTGCCTGTGTTGCAGGCGGATTCTTTACCAACTGAGCCATCAGGGAAGCCCCTTCGTTTGTCTAAGTTGCCAATAACTTTTCTGCTTCCATCAAAATCTTTCTTTGAAGCTTTTGTTCTGGGAATTTGATATTTTACATTTTACAATATTGTCCAGCCACAGAAAAGAAGGAAACCCTGCCTTCTGTGGCAGTGTGGACAGCCCTTGAGGGCATTATGCTGAGCGAGATGAGTGAGACAGAGAAAGACAAATCCTTTGTGTTCTCACTCCTACGTGACTGGCGCAGTTGGTAAAGGACCTGCCTGCCAATGCAGGTAGACATAAGAGATAAGGGTTCAAGCCCTGGGTTGGGAAGATCCCCTGGAGTAGAAAATGGCAACCCAATCCAGTATTTTTGTCTGAAAAATTCCATGGACAGAGGAGCCTGGTGGGTTACAATCCATGGGGTCACAAAGAGTCGAACACCACTGAGAGATTAAGCACCCATGTGCACGTGCACACACACACACACACACACACACACACACACACACACACTAGTAGAATGGTGGTTGCCCAGGGGTTGGGGGAAATGGGTGAAGGTTTTCAAAAGTTAAAATTTCTATCTATATAATGAATAAATTCTGGGGACCTCATGTACAGTATGGTGATTATAATTAACAATACTTTATTATATAGTTGGGGAACTTCCCTGGTGGCTCAGACGGTAAAGCGTCTACCCGCAATGCGAAAGACTGGGTTCAATCCCTGGGTCAGGAAGATCCTCTCGAGAAGGAAATGATAACCCACTCCAGTACTCTTGCCTGGAAAATCCCATGGATGGAGGAGCCTGGTGGGCTATAGTTCATAGGGTCGCAAAGGGTTGGATGCAACTGAGCAAGCGACTTCACTATTATATAGTTAAAAGCTGTTAAAAGACTAGATCCTTAAAGTTATCACCACACACACACTTATTGTAATTATTTCACATTCCCTGGTGGCTCAGTTGGTAAAGAATCTGCCTGCAATGTGGAACACCTGGATTTGATACCTGGATTGGGAAGATCCCCGGAGAGAAGGGAAAGGCAAGAATTCCATGGGCTGTATTAAAGCTGTTAAAAGACTAGATCCTTAAAGTTATCACACACACACACTTATTGTAATTATTTCACATTCCCTGGTGGCTCAGTTGGTAAAGAATCTGCCTGCAATGTGGAACACCTGGATTTGATACCTGGATTGGGAAGATCCCCGGAGAGAAGGGAAAGGCAAGAATTCCATGGGCTGTATAGTCCATGGGCTCACAAAGAGTTGGACACGATTGAGTGACTTTCACTTCACTTCATATACGTGCATCAAATCATCAAGCTGTATCCCTTAAACTTAAATATGCTAAATCTAGATAATATCTCAATAAAGCTGGAAAAAATTTTAAACTTTTTAAAAAGAGTAGGATTTAAAATCTATTCTCTAAGCAACACTTTTCCATCCCAACATGTATACACTTTTCTTTCCATGAACTTTAAACAAGGGCCTGACATTATTTCTTCAAGGGCAAATTAGCCTTGGGGCTCTGTGTTTAGGGCTTGTTGTCTGTTTCTTTCTTTTTTTCCCTTCCTGGCGGCCTGCTTTAGAATTCTTCAATCATATATTCCTGACTCAGGAGTTTAATATATGACCAACACTTGATAATGGCAGACTTTGAATTTTTGCAAATTTTCTAAGTCTGAAATGCTCCCAAAGTTGTTCTAATTGGCACTGCACTCGTTACTAGAGAAGTCAGACAGACATCTTTTCATTTGTTTCCTGGACATCTGGGTTTCTGTTCATACTACTGATGGGGGTGTAAACTAGTAAGATACACACTTTAGGAAGAATCTGATGATACATATCCTATAATCTAGCAAATCTACACCAAGATATAAAGAACTTTCCCGCATACACAAGAACACATATATACTGCAGAAAATTTAAAGACTTTGAAATGGGCAAATGAATGCCCTTTCAATGGCCTCCTAGGTGTTGGCTTAGGGTCATCTGTTTCTACAGGAATGTATACTTTTGTCTTTGACTAGGCTCTGGGCTTCCCAGGTTGAGCTAGTGGTAGAGAACCTGCCTGCCAATGCAGGAGACATAAGAGACGTGGGTTCGATCCCTGGGTGGGGAAGATCCCCCGGAGGAGGGCACGGCAACCCATTCCAGTATTCTTGCCTGGAGAATCCCACAGACAAGGAGCCTGGCAGGGCACAGTCCATAGGGTCGCAGAGTCAGACACAGCTGAGTGACTGAGCATGCACACAGGCTATCTGCTGTTTCACAAATTTAGTTGTGATACGTGGGATCTTTAGTTCATATTAAGTCTTCATTGTGGCATGTGGGATCTAGTTCCCTGACCAGGGATGGAACCCAGGCCCCCTGCATTGAGAGTGTGGAGTCTAAGCCACTGAACCACCAGGAAAGTCCCCCTTGCCTTTTTTTTTTTTAAAGGTGTTTTCATTTTATTTATTTTTTGGCTACATGGCATGTGGGATCTTAGCTCACTGACCAGGAATCAAACCTGCACCCCCTGTGTTGGAAGAGCAAAGTCTTAACTACTGGACCACCAGGAAAGTCCCTATTTTACAATTTTGTATGCTGTACAAAAATGATATTAGTACAACTTATTTTTTTATCATTAATTTTAAAAAGAAATTTTGGTAAAATACACATAGGATTCACCAGTGGCTCAGCAGTAAAGAAACCGTTTGCAATACAAGAGACCTGAGTTTGATCCCTGGGTTGGGAAAGATCCCTTGGAGAAGGAAGCGGCAACCCACTCCAGTATTCTCACCTGGAAAATCCCATAGACAGGGGAGCCTGGTGGGCTACAGTCCATAGGGTCGCAAAGAGTCAGACATGACTGAGCACAGAAACCCACACATAGGATAAGATTTACCATCTTAACGATTTTGAAGTACAGAGTTCAGTGGCATTCAGTATAGTCACATTGCTGTGTTACTGTCACTAGAATCCATCTCCAGAGCTCTTTTCATCTTGCAAATCTGAGACTCTGTATCTATTAAGCCATAACTTCCTGATTTCTTCCTCCCTGAAGTCCTTGGCAACCATTATTTTACTACTATGAAATTTGACTAGTATTCTATGAATTTGATTACACTAGGTACCTCCTGAGGAGAAGGCAATGGCATCCCACTCCAGTACTCTTGCCTGGAAACTCCTATGGATGGAGGAGCCTGGTAGGCTGCAGTCCATGGGGTCACTGAGTCAGACACGACTGAGCGACTTCACTTTCACTTTTCACTTTCATGCATTGGAGAAGGAAATGGCAACCCACTCCAGTGTTCTTGCCTGGAGAATCCCAGGGATGGCGGAGCCCAATGGGCTGCTGTCTGTGGGGTCGCACAGTTGGACATGACTGAAGCGACTTAGCAGCAGCAGCAGCAGCAGGTACCTCCTGAAGTGGAATCATACAGTTCTTTTTCTTTTGTGACTGGCTTATTTCACTTAGCATAATATGCTAATGGTCATCCATGTTGTAGCATGCATCTCACTTTCCTTCCTTTCAAAGGCTAAATTCCATTGCATGCATATACTGCAATTTGTTTATCCACTCGTCATTGATGGACACTTGGTTGCGTCCACATTTTGGCCACTGTGAATAATGCTGCTACGAATGTGGATGTCCAAATACCTCTTCAAGACCCTGCTATCAATTCTTTTGGATATGTACCCAGAAGCAGAATTGTTGGATCATATAGTGATTCTATTTTTCATTCTTGAGGAGCTGCCATATTGTTATCCTAAGGGCTTGCACCACCTTATAGTCCTGCCACTAGTGAACAAGTGTTCTAGTTTTTCCACATCCTTGCCAACACTTGTTTTTTCTCTCTCTCCCTTTATTTATTTTTTTGATAGTAACCATCCTAATAGGTGTGAGGTGAAATGCAACTGAGCCTTGTGCATAAAAAGGCAAAAAATGTTGTCTCGTAGAGGTACTAATTGATCTTACCATGTAGAAAAGAAGAACCTGAACATTATATTCTTGCTCTATAGATATCAATCAGTTTTGCATTTATTAGAAAATTTATTTCAGCACTCTTGATTGCCTATATACATACTTATTCATTAGATTCTCCTTTGAGCCAGTTATTTTACTGGCTTCTTCATTAATGAATAAATTACATAAATTGATGTTTCATTTTATATTTTTGTGAGACTTGTGATATTACCTTTCAAAAATGGCATATTACAACGAAGTTTGTTATGGCATCTTTTAACTTCAGAAAAATTGGAAATAACCTGAATGTTTGCTAGTTGGGAAATGGTGGAAATTTGTGATCTATTCACACAATGGAATTCTGTGCAGAGTTCAAGCAAATGGCATGGAGGCACACGCCAATGATGATGAACTCAAACCAATACTGAGTGGAGAGTTTCAGAAGGATGCTCACAGTAGAACAGCTTTACATAGGCATTCAAGACATAAAACATCACTGTAAAGTGTTTATATAGGATCTGAATAGACTTTTAATCATATCCAATTCTTCATAATCCCATGGACTATAGCGTACCAGGCTAATCAGTCCATGGAATTTTCCAGGCCAGAATACTGGAGTGGGTAGCCATTCCCTTCTCCAGGGGATCTTCCCGACCCAGGGATGGAATTTGGGTCTCCTGCATTGCAGACAGATTCTTCACCACCTGAGCCACTAGGGAAGCCCAAAAAGTATTTAGAGACTTACAAAAATGTAATAAAGGCCTGAAAATACCTTCTGTGGTGCAAGTGTGCTGAAGTCTTTACTCTGTGGATCCTGATTCTTCTTCTTCAGTAAACACACACAAGAAACCTTGTTTCAGGTCTAAGGCATCCTCCATCTGGTCAACTGGTCTACCTTTTCTGTGGCAGCATCTCACTGGCATTGAATCATGCTCAATTCTTTCCCGCTTTTAAGTGAAAGTCTCCCTTCTTTCCAAAGCTCCTAAAGACTTCTGACCCACTTTCCCCAGCACAGTCAGCTTCCTCACGGTCACTTGGCCCTCCCCTCCCACCAGCAGGTGGTCATCTAGTATCCTCATTACTACCAATACCACTTAATCATCTTCACCTTCCTCACTACTGGCCTCATCAGAGGAAGAAGAGAAACTTTTGTTAAGCATTTAATATGTGCCAGAAGCAGTGCTAAGCTTTTCCATCTATGGCACATTTAATCATCAAATATGGTGGATAATATCATCATCTCCACTAAAGGCAAGACTCAGGTTCAGAGACTTGCCCATGATCACACAGCTACTGCAGGTGGAGCTGGGTTTCGCCAGACCATTGCACTTTCTCTCTAAGCTATGACACCATCCCCAAAGACACCACTCAGTCCCTGACTCCAGGAACTGCTGCCTCTCCAGGCACCCCTCTTCCCTCTGTCCAGGGCCTGGCTCCTGGTTGCCCAACTACCTAACAAGTCTCTCCTTTCTGGTCTTTTCCAGCCCACTCCTTCAACACTGGCGTTCCTCTAGCTTTATCTGACTTTCCCTCCTTTCTTCCAGGGCCTCTGGGTGAGTTGTGGCTTCTGCATGGATGCCTACAGATACGGAGCATTTCCCAGACAGGATTCCAAATTCCTATATCCTGCTAAGAAAGTGTTTTTGTTAAAGCCAATTTTAGAATTTGGAAGGAAAAAAGGTGAGCTCACAGGAAGAGTACACAGAAGTGGTGAGACAATGTCAATCCCTCCACACATTCTAGAATTCTCCATCAGCTCACAGGACACTTTCCCCAATCAGAATTCACCCTGGACTGCCCAACAGGTTGGACAACCATTACCTTTTGTCCTAATCAACTACAGCAGATGTTGTGAGGGGCCTGCCTGTTTGCCTCTGGCCTACTTTGGAAGTCCCCCTGCCCAAGTCCAAGGGTTATTGCACTGGCTGATGGCTTCCTGCGTTTCCCTTCCTGAGAGTGTTTTCTGTCCAAAGAGGCTCGAAGTGCTGAGCCCTGAAGTAGCCCTCAACACCTGAGGGACAGCAGTTTGTGGATAAAACCTCGGTATCCCTTGCTCAAGAGGACAATTCTGAGTTGCATCCCGTACACTTCTTGGAGGGTCCGAACAGGATTCCAGGTGGTCACAGCTCACCACCCTGCCCTTTCTTGGCTTTCTTCCCTTCCTGTCCCTCTTCCCTTCTTCCTTCCCAGAGCATCCTGGGATTACCCCCAAGTAAACTATGTGCACCCAAACATTTGTGTTGGAGTCTGCTTTACGGGGGATCTCAAATGGGGGTCACAAATTAAGACACCAGCCCTCCTCTTGGCTCCCAGCATAGCTTCTTCAAGCCCAAGTGCTCTGTTGGCCACCAGAGTGACCCTTCAGAAGTATAATTGTGTCTTCCCTGTTCAGAAGCTTCCAGTAGCTCCCTCATGACCTGCTGGCACGGTCCTACCCTTGTAGAATGCCCCCACCCTCTGCACCGCCTCTTTCCTCCCAACCTCTCCAGGTTCTTCCTAGAGCCTCCTGGGACATATGGGCTTCTCCCTCGAGTGGAGACTGCTTCCTCCATGGCTCACTGGTCCTTTCCTCTGTATCATCATCTTCAAGGCTAATCTGAAACATCACCTCTTCAGAGAAGCCTTCCCTGATCTTTCCCCCTCCTCCCTCCTTGGCCATGACTTTTACCTGGGCCTTCCCCAAGCCTCATCCTGGTGGGGAGAGAGCATCTGCTTATGTGCAGAGATATAACGTGCTTCCCCAGCACCAAGCAGGTGGCCCAGGCCACAGCTGGCACTTATGAGATGGCTGGTAACTAAATGAACCAAGCCTCCTGCTCGTCTCATGGAAACATATGGTCACGTCCAGGAGCCACATCTGAGCCTCTCCCGGAAGGATGAAACAGAGGAAATGGTAAGGCGGTGGTGCTGTGAACATAATTAGGTTCTCCTGGCTTAATAGATTCTCAGAGCTGCAGGACACAAAGGTGTTTTTCCTCAAAGCTTCATTTGCAATCTCTATGGAGAGCAACCCAGATGCCGAAGGCACCCCCACATAGCAGGGGGAGAAGCAATCACACCCGTCTCCTTCCCGCTTTCTGCTGATTCACGGCCGCACATCTGCCCTGCTTCCTCTGAGGCACGGACAAGGTGTCACTCAGTACGACCTCACGCTCTGCCCAGGGACTTAGAGTTTTTTTTTCTGGAGGTGACAGTGGCTCTGCTTAATTCTCTCATTGAAAACTTTACCTCAGCTCCAAAGGGTCTGGAAACTTATTTCTGAGCACAATCAAACTCCAAAGGAAAATGAACAAGCCACTGACCATCATTTTATAATCCCTTCCATAGTCACAGAGGGGCTCTTTCCAACAGATACTAATATCTCTGCTTCCTAGAAGATGGTAAGAATAGTCATAATAATACCAATACTTACTATCATAGTTGGTAAGTGCTATGTCCCAGGCACTGTGGTAGGAGCTTCATGATCAAACTTCGACATAAACCCTCCTATCATCTCCCTTTTATAATAAAGATACGGAAACCCAGAGAGGGTAAGTAACTTTCCCAAGGTCACACAGCTAGGTAGTGGGAAAGTCAGAATTCTTGCTGTCTTCAAAGACTGAGATCATTTTACTGCATTCGCTGATCTTTTTTTTTTAATGTTTTTAAAGTGTATTTACTTATTTTGGGCCCCATGGGCCATCACTGCTGCGTGCAGGCTTCTCTCTAGTGGGGAGCAGGGCTACTCTCTAGCTGTGGCGTGCGGGTGGCTTACTGAGGGGGCTTCTCGTTGCAGAGCACAGGTTCAAGGGCACTCAGGCTTCAGTAGTTGCAGCTGGAGGGCTCTAGAGCATGGGCTGAGCAGCTGTGACACACAGGCTTAGTTTCCCTGCAGTGTACCCACAGATCTCAACACCTCTAATATGGATGGAGGGCAATGAACCCGCTCTCACAGGGCAGCTGTAAGGAGCCAATGAAAAGAGAACATTGTCGAGAACCTGGAACATAGTAGGTCTTCAACCAGAGAGGTTTCTTTTCCTTCATGCCCTCATGAACTTGCTCGGGTGTAAGCTTGAATTGGATCTCAGTTGGGCTAAGAGGGCAGAAGCAATGGCAGTTTCTGGAATATGAGAGAAATATGCAAGAAGCCAAGAGGAGGCAGTGACGACAATAAACATAACAGCACGAGGCCTGGCACAGGGCCGGTGCTTCACAGATATTTGTCATAGGTGTTAGATCAGGAGTTGGGAAACTTCTTTTGTAAAAGGCCAGATATTAAATATTTTAGGCTCTGTGGACCAGATGTAAGTACTCAATTATGCCATTATAGCACAAAAGGCAGTCACAGACAAGAAGTCAATGAATGGGCATGGCCATGTTTCAATAAAACTTTATTTATAAAAGCAGGTGGAGGGCCAGGTTTGACTTGTAGACATGGATTGCCAACCCCTTGAATGCTGTTAAGTAAACAGACGTGGTGACAGAAGCAATACTCTGTATTTGGCAGTTAACATCTGCCAGGCACTGACCTGACTACATTTCATTCTCACCCAGTCATGGGAGGAAGGTGTGTTTATCAGGAGCATTTTACAAAGGAGGAAGCTGAGGCTCAGAAAAGTGCCTGAGGCCAACAGTGGTAAGTGGCAGAGCTAGGATTTGAATTAAGGGTTGACTAGTTCCCTGTGTCTTCAGGTACGACCTCGCCCTCCTGCTCAGCCTGTCTACCAGCTGGGCTCTTGCTCTGTCTGACTCATATCACAGCCTCTGTTTCAAATCAGAAAGGTCTGGAAGAGCAGCAGAGACCTTTGGCCATTGTCCTCTGACTCTGAGCTTCCGTGGCTGTCCTGAGCCTCTTTCTCATGTCCTCGACCGGGCCTCTGCCTTCAGCTGCCCTCAT
The DNA here is from genome assembly GCA_006408675.1 of Madoqua kirkii. Lineage (NCBI taxonomy): Eukaryota > Metazoa > Chordata > Mammalia > Artiodactyla > Bovidae > Madoqua > Madoqua kirkii. The sequence continues at coordinate 76,639 of SJYC01084339.1, read as the reverse complement.
CAGAACTGCCTCTGTGGTCCTTTTACTTCTCTAGTCCTCCTCCTGTTCCTTATTCATTCAACAAACCTTCCCTGAGGGCTGCTATGTCTGAGATCCTGGTAGAACCAGGGGACTAAAAACACCCCACCTGGAATGTTCAGTCTGATGGGGGAGGCAAAGATGCAGCCACACAGTTTCGACCTGGTTGTGTAGGAGGATCTGGAGAAGGGGACAGAGAGGAGCCCCTCCAGTGGCTGGAGAGCCAGCAAACCTTCCCACAAGAAAGACTCTGAGCTGCTCTCAGAGAGGAGCTCTGCAGAAGATAAGAGCAGGTGGATGGTGTTGCCACATGTGCAAAGGCTCAGAGGCATGGAGCAGAGTGATAGCTCTACTTGACTGGCTACAGGGTACCCAGACACCTGACCAGACATTATCCTGGATGTGTCTGTGAGGGTGTTTCTGGATGAGATTAACATTTGAACCAGCAGACTGAGTAAGCAGCCTGCCTTCCCCATCGTGGGTTCAGTTCAGTTCAGTTCAGTTGCTCAGTCGTGTCCAACTCTTTGCGACTCCATGGACTATAGCACACAACGTGGGTGGGTATCATCTAATTAACTGAAGACTCAAACAACAAAAAGGCTGAGCAAGCTGGATTTAGAAAAGGCAGAGGAACCAGAGATCAAATTGCCAACATCTGCTGGATCATTGAAAAAGCAAGAGAGTTCCAGAAAAACATCTACTTTTGCTTTATTGTCTATGCCGAAGCCTTTGACTGTGTGAATCACAATAAACTGTGGAAAATTCTTCAAGAGAGGGGAATGCCAGACCACCCGACCTACCTCCTGAGAAATCTGTATGCAGGTTAAGAAGCAACAGTTAGAACTGGACATGGAACAACAGACTAGTTCCAAATTGGGAAAGGAGTACGTCAAGGCTATGTATTGTCATCCTGCTTATTTAACTTTATATGCACATCATGCAAAATGCCAGGATGGATGAAGCACAAGCTGGAATCAAGATTACCAAGAGAAATATCAATAATGTCAGATACACAGATGACACCACCCTTATCACAGAAAGAGAAGAACTAAACAGCCTCTTGATGAAATTGAAAGAGAAGAGTGAGAAAGTTGGCTTAAAACTCAACATTCAGAAAATGAAGATCATGGCATCTGGTCCCATCACTTCATGGCAAATAGATGGGAAAACAACGAAAACAGTGAGAGATTTTATTTTCTTGGGTTCCAAAATCACTGCAGATGGTGACTGCAGCCATGAAACTAAAAGATGTTTACTCTTTAGAAGAGAGGCTATGACCAACCTAGACAGCATATTAAAAAGCAGAGACATAACTTTACCAACAAAAGTCCATCTAGTCAAAGCTATGGTTTTTCCAGGAGTCATGTATGGATGTGAGAATTGGACTAAAGAAAGTTGAACGCCAAAGAATTGATGCTTTTGAACTGTGGTATTGGAGAAGACTCTTGAGAGTCCCTTGGATTGCAAGGAGATCCAACCAGTCAATCCTAAAGGAAATTAGTCCTGAATATTCATTGGAAGGACTGATGCTGAAGCTGAAACTCCAATACTTTGGCCACTTGATGTGAATAACCAACTAATTGGAAAAGACCCTGACGCTGGGAAAGATTGAACGTGGGAGGAGAAGGGGCCGACAGAGGATGAGATGGTTGGATGGCATCACCGACTCAATGGACACGAGTTTGAGCAAGTTCCAGTAGTTGGTGATGGACAGGGAAGCCTGGTGTGCTGCAGTCCACAGAGTCACAAACAGTTGGACACAACTGAGCAACTGAACTGAACTGAAGAGGGAGCCTGCCTCCTGAGTGCTGGGACATCAGAGCCACACCGCCAACTCTCCTGGGCCTCCAGCCTGCTGACCACAGGTCCTGGGAAGAACAGGAGATGAGGATAAAAGGGTAGCGGAGGCTAGGATGTGCAGAGCCAAGTTGCAGGGATGGTGCCTGCCAGATGAGAGCTTCAGGCAGAGATGGGTCAGAAGCCAGGTTTGTGCTCCAACAGCCACCAGGGTGTCCTGTGATTTACAGTAGAATTCCCTTCCTGGAGGAGAGCTGTCCCAGGACTCTGAGAAGCAGCAGAGACCCTGTGTGGCAGTTTCCCATTGCTGTTATAACAGATTACCACAAACAAACATGAGCTCATCACTGTACAGTTCTGGAGGCCAGGATCCGTCTCACTGGGCTAAGCTCAAGGTGTGGGTAGGGCTGGTACGTCTCCGGGAGTGTTTTCCTTTAGGATGGATGTGGTCCTTATTCTTGGGCTCGTGGCTTTGCATCACATGGCCTTTTCCCTCTCTGTTTGCACTGTCACATCATCTATTCCGAATGCTGGACCCCCTGCCTGCCTCTTATAAGGGCTCTTGCTTACATCATTGAAGTGAAGTGAAGTGAAGTCGCTCAGGCGTGTTCGACTCTTTGAAACCCCGTTGACTGTAGCCCACCAGGCTCCTCCATCCATGGGATTCTCCAGGCAAAATACTGGAGTGCGTTGCCATTTTCTTCTCCAGTGGATCTTCCTGACCCAGGGATTGAACCCAGGTTTCCGGCATTGCAGGCAGGTGCTTTTAACCTCTGAGCCACATTGGGTCCATCCAAATAATCCAGAATAATCTCCTTATCTCAAGGTTTAAACTTAATCACATCTGCAAAATCCCTTTTATGTATAAGGTAACATATTCAAAGGCTTCTAAAATTTGGACATGGCCATCTCAGGGTGGGGCGTTGGGGGTGTTCTTTAGTTACCTCACCCCAGAAACAATGGAGTGGAGAGTCACAACCAAAGCTCCCCCAGATCGACATTCCTAGGGATACGGCACTCTCTGAAGCTTCCTTAGGCTTTAAGAGTCAAATATCAGAAAACTCTTTTCTTGGCCATGCCATGAGGCATTCGGGATCTTAGCTTCCCAACCAGGGATTGAACCTGTGTTCCCTGAAGTGGAAGCACAGAGTCCTAACCACTGGACAGCTAGGAAGTCACAGAAAACTTTTTATTTTTTTAAGAGAAAAACTCCAGCACGAGGACTTCCCTGGTGGTCCAGTGGTTAAGCATCTGTCTGCCAATGCAGGGGGTATAAGTTCAATCCCTGGTGGTAGAACTAAGATCCCACATGCTTCAGGGCAATGAAGCCTATGCACCACAAACTACTGAGCCCACGCTTTAGCGCCTGCAAACCGCAACAAGACAACTCACTGCAATGAGAAGCCTGCCCACTGCAACTAGAGAGAGCCCCTGCTCGCTGCAGCGAGAGAAAACCCATGAGTTGCAACGAAGACCCAGTGCAGCCAAAAATAAAGTATAAAACTCAAGCACAGAAGAGATAGGGAGCCAATAGGAAGCCTTCCTCGGCGCCTGCCTCTTGCCCTGAAGCCTCATCAGTAAGTATTTCTAATAAACTTTCATGCTTGGCGGGAGATCCGTCGCACACTGACAAATTTCTCCAGAAATCTGAGATGTCTTGTTCAGAGTAATAGCTACAGTGCCCAGGTGCCCAGCTGCTATTGTAAAATCAGTAAGCATTTAATTGAAACAAACGACTATAATAATAGTACATTATCCCTGCAGGCCGAGCACCATCACAGTTTTAATTATTGAGTTAAGCGTCAGACTAATTTATCCTTGAAAGCAACAGCCCCGTTCCTGGTTACAGTGATCATCCCGTTATGAATATGAAGGCACCAGCAGGAAGGATCTAAATGGAAAGCCATTTGTCCTCTTAGGGGCTGGTTTTGTCTTGGAAGAAAGGTTTGCAAACACAGGATGCTGAGACACTGGGATTGTCCTGCTAAGGGTGTGAGATTTCTGCTGGGTTGAGATTTCTCCTAGGGGGTGTGGTCCTCGGGCGTCCCCTCTCTAGGATGCAGGCTTTTACTCCTCTGGATGGAGCCTGCACTAGCCCCCAGCTTCACTCTGAGTTAAGGCCTGAGTCTTAACCAAGTTATATGCTTCTGGACCCAGAGAAGAGAATGACAACGCACTTCGGTATTGCTGGGGCATCCTGGTTCAGAGGGTAAAGAGTCTGCCTGCTAAGTGGGAGACCCAGGTTTGGGTCTCCCTGGGTCGGGAAGATCCCCTGGAGAAGGGAATGGCTACCCATTCAGGTATTCTTGCCTGGAAAATTCAATGGACAGAGGAGCCTGGCGGGCTACAGTCCATGGGGTCGCACAGAGTCGGACACGACTGAGTGACTAACACTTTCACTAACGTTTCACACTTCTGAAACAACCCGCCGCCATCACTGCCACGCACACCGCTCTGGCCTCTCCCTGTTGTTTCTTCCTCATCCATTCCACTCCAGCACCCAGACTTCCTACCGTCCCTTGCACAGCCAAGCTCAGCGCCCTCCTCTTGCTCAGTGCGATGCTCCCTGGTGGACACCTGCCAATATTTGGAGATGCTTTCACTTACAATAGGAGACCTGAGTTCGATCCCTGGGTTGGGAAGATCGCTTGGAGAAGGGAAAGGCTACCCACTCCAGTATTCTAGCCTGGAGAATTCCAGGATCACAAAGAGTCAGACACGACTGAGATGTGTATAAGAGACAGTTGTTTACCTCTCCTCTTGCTCAGTGCGATGCTCCCTGGTGGACATCTGCCAATATTTGGAGATGCTTTCACTTACAATAGGAGACCTGAGTTCGATCCCTGGGTTGGGAAGATCGCTTGGAGAAGGGAAAGGCTACCCACTCCAGTATTCTAGCCTGGAGAATTCCAGGATCACAAAGAGTCAGACACGACTGAGTCACTTTCAGTTTCACTTTTTTTTTTTTTTTCAGTTAATGACTAGGAGATGTTACTGGCATCTAGTAGGCTGGTTGTTGTTCGGTAGCTAACTCGTGTCCAACACTTTGTGACCCAGTGGATTGCAGCATGCCAGGCTTCCCTTTCTTTTACCATCTCCCAGAGTTTGCTCAAACTCATATTCATTGCATCAGATGTCCATTGAATAGGTCAAGGATGCTGCTAAACATCCTACTAGGCATGGAACAACCCCCACCATGGAGAACTACCCAGCCCCGTATGCCAAGAGTGCCAAGGGTGGGCTACTTGGAAGTTAGCTGTTGCCTTTGTTCAGGATGTTCCTCCCACCTGCAGGAACATCCACCTGCCTTACTCCCTCGTCTCCTTCCAGTGTTCGTTCAAACCTCCCCTTACCAGAGGCCTTCCCTGACCATCCCATCTAACGCTGCAGCCTCCTGCACCCTACCCCTCCTGCACCCTACCCCTCCTGCCTTCCCAAGCCCCTTTGGATCACTCTTCTTTGTCTTCCTCCCAAAGCACTGACCACTGGTGAACACACCATCTGACTTCTTCGTTAACTGTCTTTCTCATCATGCTCCCCCTGCCAGGATGTACTTTCTACATGAGCAAGCAGCTGTGTTTTGTTCACAGATGTCTGTACTGGAAGCGCACTTGCCACAGAGCAGGATGCTGGTTGAGTAAATTGCCTGCTCAGTCTCCTTCTTCCTTTACCTCCTGCATCTACTCTGCCTCCAGGCCAGCCAAGGCCACCCCCTCCTCATCTCCCACATCCACCCCTCTTGCCCAGGTTCAGAGCCTGGGATAATTACTTTTATTTTTCACTTATTTGGGGGGCTGCACTGGGTCTTTGTTGCTGCTCAAAGGCTTTCTCAAGTTGTAGCGAGTGAGGCTACTCTCTAGTTGCAGTGTGTGGGTTTAGTTGCCCTGAGGCATGCGGGATCTTCCTGGACCAGGGCTCGAATCCATATCCCCTGCATTGACAGGCAGATTCTTAACCACTGGACCACCGGGGAAGTCCTGGGATAATTAATTCTATGTGTCAACTTGACTGGGCTAACAGATGCCCAGGCGCTGGTAAAATGTTATCTCCAGGTGTCTGTGAGGGTGTTTCCAGAAGTGACTAGCATTTGAAATCTGTCTGCTGAGTAAAAAAGAAGGCCCTCCTCAATGTAACTGGGCATCAGACAGTCCACTGAGGACCCAAATAGGACAAAAAGGCAGAGGAAGGGCGAACTCTCTCTTCTTGAGCAGGACATCCATCTTCTGCTGCCCTCAGTCACTGGGGCTCATGATTTCAGGTCTTTGGACTTGGACTGAATTAGATCATTATACCATTAGCTTTCCTGGTTCTTTAGCCAGCAGACAGCCAAGTATGGGACTTCTCGGCCTCCAAAACCACAAGAGCCAATTCTTATAATAAATTTCTTCTTCCAGGTATCTATCTACGTCCTGTTGGTTACGTCTCCTTGGAGAACCCTGACTGGCACGTAGCTCATTTCTTTTTCTTGGACAATGAAACATCTCTTGCTGGGCTGTCCAGGGGTGTCTCCAGCAAGCGTTTTTGGGATTACTCCCGTGTGCCACAAGCAATGTTCTTGTTTCCTTGAGGGCAGAAACTGAAGCCTGTGATCTCTCAAAGTTCCAGGCTTCAGAGGGCACTGCCTCTAAGCCACAGACCCTGGGACACAGGGAAGGCAGGTACAGGCCCTGCCATTCAGGAAAGGCCACCAAATCCAGCAGAGGAACGGCTGAGCAAACCACGGGAATCTGTGATTCACTATTAATGCACTCGCCCAGTCAACAAGTGCTGTGTGTCCCCTATAACCTGTGTTCCCGGGACACAAACTACCCCATCCCTGTGAACAGGCAGAGGGGGGCACCACGTGGAAGCCCTGCTCATGCACAGGTGATTCTTCTAGAGCGTGAATATTTTGTGCCACCAAGGAACAGCCTCAGAATGCAGACAATGCTAATCCAGCCGAACTCAGTGAGCAGCGGAGGAGTCAGCTGTACTCCCCTGGCCCACGGGCCCCACCGTCTAACTCTCGTCCCGTCTGGCCACACATCCTGGCATGAAAGCGCCTCCCGGTCTTTGTGCATTTTGCTGTAACCCAGTGGTGAAGAGGTATCTTTACACACCCTTCCATCAAGCCACCCTCCCAGTTCTCACTGAGAGTTTATCTGGTAAGGGTTTAACATGGATCTATCTACTGTGCAAGAATCTGCATTAGGGATCATTATGATTCTCTAACTACAAAGCTGCAGAGGTCTTAGAGCCCTGTTTTCCCCATAAGCTCTGTTTTTAGGATTTTGCAGCACCTCTCATCACAGCAGAGCCATCTATATTGACTGTTGTGTGCATGCATGCTCAGTCATGTCCAACTCTTGCAACCCCATGGACTGTAGCCCACCAGGCTCCTCAGTCCATGGGATTTCCCAGGTAAGGATACTGGAGTGGGTTGCCATTTCCTACTCCAGGAGATCTTCCCAGACCAGGGATCGAACCAGCATCTCCTGCCTTCAGGTGGATTCTGTACAGATTCTGAGACTTGCAGGAAGCCCATGTGTATGGATTAGCTATCTGTTGTGTGCTCAGCTCTGTACTGGGGATTCACAGTGACTAAAACAGGTGTGGTTCCTGCTCCATGGAGCTGATGGTCTTATGGAGGAGACACATTGATCAATTCCATGCCTAAATCAAGGTGCAGTCACAACAGTGATGAGTGCTGAAAGGAAAGCCAAGGCCACAGGGATCGTTTGAGGCAGACTGGAAATCCAGAAAGGAATCTAGAAAGGAATCCAGAAAGGATTCCAGAAAGCCTGGCTGGGATGAAGGAGAGTGGGGAGGGGTGAGCAGGGCAGGGAAGGATGAGACTGAGATGCAAGAAGGGGCCAGGCTGGAGCAGGACTGGAATGCCAAGTGAAGGCCTTCAGATTTCATTCCAGCACTGGGAGTCCAGAAAAGCAGCTCAGGGACTTGAATTTTACAAAGGCGAGCTTGGCTGCTATGTGGCAGGTGGCAGCTCCAGGTAAAAAGTGACACAACCACCATCACAGATTCAGGAAGACGGAAGGTAAGAGATGGCTATCGGAGACACAGAGGGAGAGAGGCAGGATTTGGGACAGGTCATGGCAAAGGGTCAAGGATGACACTGGACAGCTGTTCCTGGGCTGGTCACGAGGGAGAAAAGGCAGGTCCAGCCACGTGGGGAAGAGCAGACACTCGTGAACAGGCTGAGCTCGGGCACAGCATCGAAGTGGGGTCTCCACATGGGGATGGCCGATTACATGGTCTGATAAGGGGACTAAGCAGTGGAAACTGGCCTGGGGTCCTAGAGGTACCCAGCCACAATGGAGGATCAGGCAGGGTGTTGGGGGCCGAGAAGAGGCCTGGAAGGGAGGCCGGGAGGGGGTGTTCTGAGCAGTGAAGAACCTCAGGAGCCTCACTGTCACACTGCGGAAGCAGAGGAGCAGGGCTGTTCCAGGAAGAAGGGGTGGGGAGTTGATCTAACTGAGCTAAATGTCAAGTGTTGGCTTTGGCAACACGGAGGCCACTGGGGCCCTAAACTGTTACCAGGGGTGGGGTGGGCGGAGGCCAGAGTGAATGCAAGGGGAAGGAATACACACAACCTGGGCCAATGACTCCTTCTGGAAGCTCTGCTGGGTGAGATGGGATAGCAGGACAGTCAAAGGATGACTTTCTATTTAGATGCCGCAGTGCAATCCAGGAGGGCAGGTGTTCCTGTCACGGGAACGCCCTCGCAGGACCTTCACTGCAGAACTGATGCGGGGCATCCCGGCTCTGCCATTCACGGCTCACGTTCTCATCCCGTCTGCAGTGATCCTTTTAACAGCCCCGTGAGGCAGATGCTGCAGCCTCCACTTTACAGAGGAGCCCACGGAGTCTCAGAGGTGAATCAACTGCTCCACATCCACAGCTCAGATGGAGCAGGGCCGGGTCCCACCCCAGGTCTGCCTGACCCCACATCTGAGCTCTTCTCAGTACTGAGGGTGGAGGGTGCAGCGTGGGCTGGGCAGGCCTGGAGTTAGAGTGCCCAAGGGAACGGTTCTGTTATCTGCCTTGTTTTGACTACTGCCAGACTCCTCTGTGTCTCTCTGAAGGACTGGGAGGGGCTGACTATCCACCAGGAAACTGCTATGATTAAAGCAAGACTGGAGGCAAAGCCTGGGGTCTGGAGTCAGCATGATGGTCATCCCTGAGCCCCAAGGCACTCCTAGAACTGGGGACATACTGAGGTCAAGGCAGCGATGCAGCTCAGGGAACCCCCAGGGGCACGAGAGGTGAGGGGTTTGGTCCTGCAGGTGGTGGGAGCCTAAGTAGCTGTGAGGAGTAGACAGTCTGGCAGATTCCCTGTGCTCAGGATAAGAGGCCAGAGGGGGGTCAGGAGGTAGGCGGGGCAGATGTGATGAACAAGGGAGAGCTGAGGAGGGAGCCAGCACCCTTGGTCACGGGAGGCTAATAACCAAAAGGACCTGTCCAACTGTGAATCCTCCATCTTCCTGAACTTGATCTTTGGTTCCTACTGGAAGGAGGCCTGGTGCCCCTGCCCACAGCCATGCGGTTGAGCCTTGTTCCGGGAAGATGCCTCTGCTGAGCTGTTAGCCAGCCTCGCTTCCCCATCTGGGGGGCAGGAAGGGTGTCTTTTACTCCCTTATCTCCTTGTCTGTCTGTCTACCCCACTGGATGTAAGCTCCACGAATCAGGGATTCATCTGCCCAGGGCTTGGGAGCATGCCTGGTACACAGTAGATGCTCAATAAAAGCACACAGAATGAATGGAAACACACAGGAAGGAACCATGACGAAATCATTCAGTTCAGGTCAGTCACTCAGTTAAGTCCGACACTTTGTGACCCCACGAATTGCAGCACGCCAGGCCTCCCTGTCCATCACCATCTCTCGGAGTTCACTCAGACTCAAGTCCATTGAGTCCATGATGCCATCTAGCCAACTCATCCTCGGTTGTCCCCTTCTCCTCCTGCCTCCAACCCCTCCCAGCATCATAGTCTTTTCCAAGGAGTCAACTCTTCACATGAGGTGGCCAAAGTACTGGAGTTTCAGCTTTAGCATCATTCCTTCCAAAGAAATCCCAGGGCACGATGAAATAAAGCTGAGAAATTTCCTACGTCCTATTCAGTCTTACAGCTTTAAGCAGTGGAGTCAAGATTTAGGACCAGAAAAGAGGGTTATTTCCTCCCAGCAATGAGTTCCCTATGGATCTGTCTCTTATACACATCTAGATGTGTATAAGAGACAGGCACCCTACCCCTCCTGCCTTCCCAAGCCCCTTTGGATCACTCTTCTTTGTCTTCCTCCCAAAGCACTGACCACTGGTGAACACACCATCTGACTTCTTCGTTAACTGTCTTTCTCATCATGCTCCCCCTGCCAGGATGTACTTTCTACATGAGCAAGCAGCTGAGTCAAGATTTAGGACCAGAAAAGAGGGTTATTTCCTCCCAGCAATGAGTTCCCTATGGATAGACACCCCTTCTTCATTCCTAGTCTAGACCCCACGCCTATTACCAGCTCAGCCCCATCCCCACACCAGACCACTTGACAAGGACTCCACGAGACCTCCGTCCTCAAGCACCGCCCTCTGGGGCAGCTCTGACCTGTGGGCCCAGCTCCCTCTGCTGAGAACCCAGTTTGCCTCCCAAACCCTGACTCACTTTACAGGACTCTGCTCAAATGTCAGCACCTCCAGGGAGGCCTCTTGGGCTCGCCACCCAAGCCAGGGTCCCCAGGTGATTGCTTCTTATGCATCTTGCTATTTTTTTTTTTTAATTTTTTTTCCTCATCATGTTCGGAATCATACATTCACCAGCCTGTGGACATGGTCCTGGTCATGTGCTCCATCCGTGAAGGCGGGGACTGTGGCTACTCTCCTTGGAATTATTTCTCTGGTGCCCAGCCCCAGGCCTGGCACCCAGCAGGCATTGGGTAGATGTAGGAGTGAACCAAGGAGGCCTGGGAGCTCGGGGCTCCACAGTGGAAACCTCCAGAAGCCAGGCCCAAGGAGGCTGAGCCCCCGGGAGACCCGCCTCCCAGTCCTCCTCTCCGAGCAGCAAGGCACAGCCAGGTCCCCGCGCCCTTCAAGCCTCCCCGCCCAGCCACCGCTGGCTGTCCCCACACGGCAGCTTCCTGCTTCTTTGCCTTTGCTTATGCTGTTCCTTCTGCTAGTGGTGACCTCGCCCACCCACGCGTCTAGAGATTGGCTGAGGTCAGCTGGTCCCGCTGTGCCCCTGCAGACCCGAGTGACCTTGCTTAACCTATTTCCTCTCTCTGGGCTTCCTCAATTGAGGGACTCTGAATGAAATCAGATTTGCATTTCAGAAAGCTGCACCAGTGATCCCGGTGGGGAGGAACCAGCTCTTGAATGAACCAGAGGGGGACAGATGGAGGCAGGAGACAAGTTCAGAGGCTGCAGTACCAGACCCAGCCCTGACTAGGGGATGCTGAGCTGCAGTGCGGCAGAGGGCCTGAAGCCAGAGCAGCGGAAGTAAGAGGGACTCAGGAGGTCAGCCCAGCACGGCTCAGAGACTGCTGGAAGGTGGCGGGACCCCAGGTGAGAGGGAAAGACAAGGAAAGGGAAGGGTTGCTCATTCCCCTCCCCCGAATGGGGAACACTCTACATTCTGAATTAACACATGTGCTAATTAAAACCATCTTTCCAGAGAATTTATGATAGGATATTCCAAGCTAATTATGAATTCTCTGTAGCAGATCCTGAGTAGTGTGCTAATGTGGTGTTGAAATCTCTTTGGCCACCCTCGTTTAAATTATTCATCAGGCCCTGCAACAGTTGTGAACTGTAATTTAAACAGTCAGCTCATGAATATTCAATTAACACAACAAACACTGGCATGTTTTACTGCCTTGCCGCTCAATATTTTGTATCCTCGCCTGTGTTTACATGTTTTTATGAACTCTCGAGAACAGCGCTGCCTGTTGAAGTCCCTGGTTAAGGAGAGATTGAAATTCTGGGGAGGGGACAGGAGGCAGCCGACATTATTTCTGATAAACTTTCTCAGAAGAGTTGTGGGTGATCAGGCTGGAAGGGTCCAGAGATGGGGACCCAGAGAGGGCAGGACTGGCCCTGAGGTTGCACAGTAGATCCAAGGCACAGAAGTCCACAGTGGTTCCCACTGCCCAATCCAACACAAATTAACTGATGAAGTGGGTCTAAAGACATCTGGCTGTGAGTCAATATGAGGGACATAGGAGGAGGCCAGGCCTTTCCTGCTCCCCAGCAAGGATTCCCGGTGCCGGTTTACGACGGCTTCGTCCTTGTTGCAAGTCCCAATTGTACGACCTAATCTTGGGTCCGACTTCTAGTCTCGAGGGTCGGGGGAGGTGTCGGTCCGGTCTCCTGATACACGGAGGAGGGGGCGACACCGGGGCCGCGGACCTTTGTCAAAACGTCGACAACCGATGTTTTACCGGTTGTCGTTTACCGGGACGGAGGTAGGAGCGTAGGAGGGTGCTCCCAGGAGCTATGGTGATTCCCATTTTATGGAGAAATTGAGACTCAAGAGGGCTTGCCCAGGGCAGAGCTCTCCTCTCCTCCCTCTCCTGACACCACACCCTCCAAAAGTCATTTTCACAACTCCTAAGGAGCCCATCTCAAGAGGGTTTATAACAGAGAAAAGTGAGAAATAGCCTAAACATCGTCAATAGAATACTGGTTATATTCACAATGAGATATCCATAAATTGAATGTTAGGCCACCAGGAAAAATAAGGGCATGTCCTATAATTATGGGCATGGAAATACATGTACTGCCTACTGTTGTAGAAAATCAGCAGGTCACAAAATGGTTTCAACAGAAGAGACTAGAAACTACAGGAAATAGTACCGTATTATGGTCCTTTTTATATAAATCACATGTGTAAGTCACAAGTTCAGTTCATTTCAGTTGCTCAGCCATGTCCGACTCTTTGTGACCCCATGGACTGCAGCACGCCAGCCTCCCTGTCCATCACCAGCTCCTGGAGTTTACTCAAACTCTTGTCCATTAAGTCGGTGATGCCATCCAACCATCTCATCCTCTGTCGGCCCCTTCTCCTCCCACCTTCAATCTTTCCCAGCATAAGGGTCTTTTCAAATAAGTGAGCTCTTCGCATCAGGTGGCCAAAGTATTGGAGTTTCAGCTTCAGTATCAGTCCTTCCAGTGAATATTCAGGACTGATTTCCTTTAGGATGGACTGGTTGGATCTCCTTGCAGTCCAAGGGACTCTCAAGAGTCTTCTCCAATACTACTGTCCAAAAGCATCAAGTCTTCAGCACTCAGCCTTTTTTTTAAACAGTCCAACTCTCACATCCATATATGACCACTGGAAAAACCATAGCTTTGACTAGACAGACCTTTGTTGGCAAAGTAATGTCTCTGCTTTTTAATATGCTGTCTAGGTTGGTCATCGGAGAAGGCAATGGCAACCCACTCCAGTACTCTTGACTGGAAAATCCCATGGATAGAGGAGCCTGGTAGGCTGCAGTCCATAGGGTTGCTAGGAGTCAGACACGACTGAATGACTTCACTTTCACTTTCCACTTTGATGCACTGGAGAAGGAAATGGCAACCCACTCCAGTGTTCTTGCCTGGAGAATGCCAGGGACGGGGGAGCCTGGTGGGCTGCTGTCTCTGGGGTCATACAGAGTCGGACACAACTGAAGCGACTTAGCAGCAGTAGTAGCAGCAGGTTGGTCATAACTTTCCTTTCAAGGAGTAAGCATCTTTTAATTTCATGGCTGCAGTCACCATCTGCAGTGATTTCGGAGCCCCCCAAAATAAAGTCTGTCATTATTTCCACTGTTTCCCCATCTATTTGCCATAAAGTAATGGGATCAGATGCCTTGATCTTAGTTTTCACAAAGCTATGACGAAAAGGATACTTAGCGAACCATTAGTCTAATCATGGTTATCTGTGGATGGTGCAGGTTTTCATTGGTGTTTTTGGCCGCATCACACAGGTGGTGCCAGTGGTGAGGAATCTCGTATCAATGCAGGAGACTTAAGACATGCAGGTTCGATCTCTGGGTTGGGAAGATTCCCTGGAGAAGGAAATGGCAACCCACTCCAGTATTCTTGCCTGGGAAATCTCATGGACAGAGGAGTCTGGAGGGCTACGATCCATAGGGTCACACACAATTGGACACGACTGAAGCTATTTAGCCCACACACAGCATAAGGGATCCTAACTCCTGGACCAGGGATCAAACCTGAGCCCTCAGCTGTGAAAGCACAGAGTTCTAGCCACTGGACCGTCATGGAATTCCCAATGGTGCTGTTTTAACAGTCTTATTTCTTCATTGTATTTGCTTGGGCTTGATATTTTTACTACAACCATCTTCCATTTATAGAAAAATGGATAAAGCTATGTTTTTGACAGAAAGAAGTAAAAGATGTAAGAACACTTCATTTCAAATTTATAGGGTACAGCTAAAGCCATACTTGGGAAAAAGGTATAGCCATAAAATTTTTTATTATGAAACAATAAAAATAAAGGTAAATGAATTAAAGAGTTTAAAATGGAAACTCTAAACATACACAGGAAAAAAGGAAAGGGATAAATAAACATACAAGGGGAAATGAATACGAAGAAAGAGAAGTAAGAGAATTGAAACGTAACTCTGACGGTTGGTTCTTTGAATAAAATGAATAAAACAAAATTGATAAACTAATAATGTGATTACAGATGAGCACACAGCTTTTGGAATATGAGTTGGGGTATAATTAGAGGTACAATGCTATAAAAATATAACATTACACTAAATACAATTTAATGGTAATGACTATTTAGATTTCAGTGAGATAACTATTCATTTTACAAAAATGGTATAACCTGTATAGATTACTATATGGTATAGTTTGGTATATGGTATAGTATAAGATGTGTATAAGAGACAGGGGCTTGGGAGCATGCCTGGTACACAGTAGATGCTCAATAAAAGCACACAGAATGAATGGAAACACACAGGAAGGAACCATGACGAAATCAGTTCAGTTCAGGTCAGTCACTCAGTTAAGTCCGACACTTTGTGACCCCACGAATTGCAGCACGCCAGGCCCTGTCTCTTATACACATCTTGAAATCTGTCTGCTGAGTAAAAAAGAAGGCCCTCCTCAATGTAACTGGGCATCAGACAGTCCACTGAGGACCCAAATAGGACAAAAAGGCAGAGGAAGGGCGAACTCTCTCTTCTTGAGCAGGGACATCCATCTTCTGCTGCCCTCAGTCACTGGGGCTCATGATTTCAGGTCTTTGGACTTGGACTGAATTAGGTCATTATACCATTAGCTTTCCTGGTTCTTTAGCCAGCAGACAGCCAAGTATGGGACTTCTCGGCCTCCAAAACCACAAGAGCCAATTCTTATAATAAATTTCTTCTTCCAGGTATCTATCTACGTCCTGTTGGTTACGTCTCCTTGGAGAACCCTGACTGGCACGTAGCTCATTTCTTTTTCTTGGACAATGAAACATCTCTTGCTGGGCTGTCCAGGGGTGTCTCCAGCAAGCGTTTTTGGGATTACTCCCGTGTGCCACAAGCAATGTTCTTGTTTCCTTGAGGGCAGAAACTGAAGCCTGTGATCTCTCAAAGTTCCAGGCTTCAGAGGGCACTGCCTCTAAGCCACAGACCCTGGGACACAGGGAAGGCAGGTACAGGCCCTGCCATTCAGGAAAGGCCACCAAATCCAGCAGAGGAACGGCTGAGCAAACCACGGGAATCTGTGATTCACTATTAATGCACTCGCCCAGTCAACAAGTGCTGTGTGTCCCCTATAACCTGTGTTCCCGGGACACAAACTACCCCATCCCTGTGAACAGGCAGAGGGGGGCACCACGTGGAAGCCCTGCTCATGCACAGGTGATTCTTCTAGAGCGTGAATATTTTGTGCCACCAAGGAACAGCCTCAGAATGCAGACAATGCTAATCCAGCCGAACTCAGTGAGCAGCGGAGGAGTCAGCTGTACTCCCCTGGCCCACGGGCCCCACCGTCTAACTCTCGTCCCGTCTGGCCACACATCCTGGCATGAAAGCGCCTCCCGGTCTTTGTGCATTTTGCTGTAACCCAGTGGTGAAGAGGTATCTTTACACACCCTTCCATCAAGCCACCCTCCCAGTTCTCACTGAGAGTTTATCTGGTAAGGGTTTAACATGGATCTATCTACTGTGCAAGAATCTGCATTAGGGATCATTATGATTCTCTAACTACAAAGCTGCAGAGGTCTTGAGAGCCCTGTTTTCCCCATAAGCTCTGTTTTTAGGATTTTGCAGCACCTCTCATCACAGCAGAGCCATCTATATTGACTGTTGTGTGCATGCATGCTCAGTGGACGTAGGTCCCTGACCAGAGATTGAACCTGGACCACCTGCACTGGCAGATCTTAGAGAGGAGCCTTAGCCACTGGACCACCAGGGAAGTCCTGCCAAGGGTGAATTTAATTCGCATTAAATTAAGGGAGAAAGTAAAGATCATTGGTCACTGGTATCGTCCTTATTAAGTGAAAGTTTGACCCAATGCAATGGAACAAAAAGAGATGAGAGATGAGTTAAAACAACAAAAAAGATGGAAAAGCTTCTTCTCTGTAGATGTGATAGCATTTCTAGAAAACCTCAAATTTTTAAAAAATTAGAATTTGAGACAGCCAAATAAAACTAAACATAAAAGATACACTAATTTCTTATTTACTCTCACACACACAAAAACAGAAAACATAATCAAGAAGTCCTAACCATGCTAGCAATGCAAAAATATACAATTCTAAAAATAAAAAATATATATATATGGAATATGTTGGATCCGTATGTGAAAGTGAAGTCACTCAGTCATGTCCGACTCTGTGTGACCCCATGGATTGTAGCCTATCAGGCTCCTCCGTCCATGGGATTTTCCAGGCCAAAGTGCTGGAGTGGATTGCCATTTCCTTCTCCAGGGGATCTTCCTGACCCAGGAATTGAACCCGGGTCTCCCGCATTGCAGGCAGACACTTTACTGTCTGAGCCACCAGGGTATGTATGAATATATATATATACAGCTATAGAGCAAAAGTTATTTAAACAAATGGAGATACACATTGTATATTGATATAAAATCTCCCCACTTTAACCTGTAGATATAATGAAATTCCAAAACAAAAAAGTATATCCAGGATCAAACCCAAGCAGGAGCCAGAGGGCATGAGTCGGTAAATGGGAGCTAGGAGACCACATAGCATGCCACAAAACACAGGTGCACCAGTGCCCCTGCCTCAATTCGGACGCCCGGCTGTGAGGAGGAGGAAAAGCCCGACTCAGCCAGCACCACTCCCTGGGGGCCCACTTGAAGACAGAGGCACGGGGATGGGACTGTCACCACAGGATCATGGCTCACATCACTCATCAGGCCAGCATCTGGCCTCCAGAACACAGCGATGGCCTACAGAGGCAGAGGAAGCGCAGGCTTGGAGATAACGCTCTGGGAAGATGGAGCGCTTACCCCGAAGTCGTGGTATCTGCACTCAACTGGAGGCCTCCACGTGGTTGAGTGCAGTACATGTGTGCTGAGGAACCCAGGCATGGAAGCAGGCGTGCCCCTCCTTCTTATCGTTTCCAATGACCCACGAGGGGATTACCCTGACCCAGCAGCGCTGGGCTGTGCAGAGCTGGAGAAGCTGGTACCCAGGGAGGGTGTGTTCCTGCCAGAGGACACAGGAGGTCCTGGCTGCTCTCAGGGCCCTTTGTGCTTCTTACGTCTGGGGCTGTGGATGAGAGAGGAGAACTCTGCCATCAGGGCAGGAGGAGCTGGCCCTGACTGGCGGGAGGCGGGAGGCGGGAGGGCTGCCCCGTGGGGGAAAGGAGGTGACCTGCTCCTGCCATCTCCTTCCCCACCGCGACTGTACCTGGACAGGTGCGGTGACCTGAACCTGAGAAGTGTATGAGGGCCAGGGACACAGAGCTCCTGGGAGCAGGTGACACATGTTAAGTCACCAGGATCGCGGGGGTGATCGCTGAAGGGGAGGGGAACTTAGCCGAGGCTGGCCCGGGAGGATAAGGACTGATCACAGTTCCAGCAAGGCAGGCTGTCGTGAGTTCCACTACATCTCCTACAGGAACAGAGGTCTAGGCAACTACGGAGATGCCACTCCCTCGCCTGCGTGGAGAAGCAGGTCTGTGCGGACTCTGCTGGCCACGGAAATGCTCTGAGAGCCCAGCTGTGCTCCTCTGGCCCCATGCACGTGCCCTTAACATGGCCACGCTTTCCACAGGCCACCCCCCCCCCCCCTTCCTTCCTTCTTTCTTTTCTTCCTTCTATGGGGATCGAATTCTGGTACCACGGTCTGGAATTCCACCTCCCCACTCCCTACTTCCTGCCTTCTTTTTCTCCCTCCTCAACCAATCTCTCCCATGTCCCATCCCATCCAGCGCTGCTTCTCGGTGCACTTGAACTAGTGCTGACCAGAAGCCCTCTCTGGGAGCAAGCTGTCCTTGTTTGACTATTCTGCACCGAGAAATACACCAGTGCCTTGCTCAGGGTAGAGGGTGGACCCAAGGATGTGCAGTGCAAACCAAAGGGGCCCTGAGCTAACCTCCAAGGAAGGCAGGGCCTATGAATGGAGGAATCTTCTTGAAGTCGAGCTCAGAGGTATGTCTGGACCTGTAGGTCTGGGGGCACATGCTGAAACTCAGGGGATTACGGTGTGAGAGAATCAAGAGGATCGAGGCACTGCGCGGGCGCGCCACGGAGGCAGAGATGAGACAGACAAGTCATCACAGTGTCAGGGTGGGAAAGAGGGGACTTGGGAGCACAGACATGTGTCCACTGTCTGTGATGGAGACCCCCCCCCCACCGAGAAGGTCCCCAGGGAAGTAACTTTGTCCACCAGTACTTTGGTAGGTAGATTTTGGGGGAAAAACTAGGAAGGATACAGAGTCCTCCATGTGGGTTGGCAGAGAAAAAAAGAAAACAACAGGCAGCTCACACACGAAGTGCTTAGAGACAAATAATAGCATATTTATGGCTACCATGCTGAGCATTTTATAAGCATTATAACATTTAATTTTCAAAACAAGCCCATAAGGTAAGGTTTATTAACATATCCATTTTATGCATAAGAAAACTAATGATCAGAGTATGTGAATAACTTGTTCAACACGGCAAGCAACTGGAGGAACTCAGATTTTTTGCCGGGAGGGTGGACACTTGGGATCTTAATTCCTGAATCAGGTATTGAACTTCCCCTGCAGTGGAGTCTTAACCTGCGGACTGTTGGAGAAGTCCCAGGAACTCAGATTTAAATCCAGGTCTCTGCAAGTCCAAAGTCAGAGACATTAATTTTTGCAATTACAAAAAATTTTGTCCCCTTTCAGCAGGGCAGTGGTCAGCAGCACAAAGACACACCGCAGTGTCCAGGGTAAGGGGTGTCCGTGGAGGCCAAGCCCCTACCCCAGAGGACAGTTTTGCTTCTGGTGGCATTGGCTGGCCGTTGGTCACTTGTGCTGTGGACACCTGCGGGGGTGACAGGCTTCAGCCGCGTGCTGGGGCACAGAGTTATGAGAAGCTACACCACTGTGACCTAGGTTGCAATGGGGGGGCATGCAGAGAAGGGCTCAGCCAATCTGCTGGCTGGAGTGTCTGCTTCTCCTAGCAGGGCACAGCAAGTAAGAACAGGCCAAGCACACGGGCAGGTGAAAGTGGGGGAGAGGAGGATTCCCATGTGCTAAGGCAGAGGGGCCGGAGGTCCAGGGTTCCCAAGCGAGGCGTCCTGTGGGGTGGGGGAGTGACCGTCTCGGGCTGACCCTCTGGGCCCAGGATCTCGGGCAGGAGGCCCATGCTTGCTGTCACCCTGCGCCTCCAACCAAAGCCCAGGCCATCGGGTCCAGCTGCGGCCAGCACTGCAGTGCCTGCTTGAGTCTCTGTGTCCAAGTCATACTCGGTCCTCTTGTGATTTCCAGGAACAGGCTGCCCTGATCACCGCTCCTCAAGCACCGCACCTTCCCCCAGACCCCGCCTCCCGGTCATACAGAAGTCCCAGTGACATCCCCTGCCCGGGGTTCCCTTTCTTTACCCTCTACTACATCTTGCTTCTAATTCTGCACAGGCCCTATGTGCACAATTACCCGTGAAGCCTCACAATCTAAGGAGACGTGGCCTGGAGTCCTGATCCCAGGGGGTGGATGGTCCTCATGCCAGGGGGTCTGCTTCGAGGCCTAGCCAAAAGGAGGCAGGAGGGGCTGGGAGGAGTCAGGAGTCACCGTGTGGATCCTCTGCATTCTCTGGGATAAAAGGCTGGCAAATGTCACAGGTGTGATGAAATTCTCAAGGCAGACAGAAACACAAGTGACAGTTCCGAGGGGCTAAAACAATGGAAACCAGGACTCAGCTGAGGCTGACGGCAATCCAGCGGTTCTGGGCTGGGTCAGAATCTCCTGAGGGACTGGTTAACAAAGGTTGAGAAGTTTGGGTGGGGCCTGAGAACCTGCATCCCTTTACTTCCCAGGATCCTGTAGGCCTTTTGTTGTTTAATTGCTAAGTCAGGTCCGGCTCTTTGCGATCCCATGAGCTATAGTCCATCAAGCTCCTCTGTCCATGGGATTTCTCAGGCAAGGATACTGGAGTGGGTTGCCATTTCCTCCTCCAGGGGATCTTCCTGACCCAGGGATCGAACCCATATCTTCTGTATTCTCCTAAAAAAGAAAACAACAGGCAGCTCACACACGAAGTGCTTAGAGACAAATAATAGCATATTTATGGCTACCATGCTGAGCATTTTATAAGCATTATAACATTTAATTTTCAAAACAAGCCCATAAGGTAAGGTTTATTAACATATCCATTTTATGCATAAGAAAACTAATGATCAGAGTATGTGAATAACTTGTTCAACACGGCAAGCAACTGGAGGAACTCAGATTTTTTGCCGGGAGGGTGGACACTTGGGATCTTAATTCCTGAATCAGGTATTGAACTTCCCCTGCAGTGGAGTCTTAACCTGCGGACTGTTGGAGAAGTCCCAGGAACTCAGATTTAAATCCAGGTCTCTGCAAGTCCAAAGTCAGAGACATTAATTTTTGCAATTACAAAAAATTTTGTCCCCTTTCAGCAGGGCAGTGGTCAGCAGCACAAAGACACACCGCAGTGTCCAGGGTAAGGGGTGTCCGTGGAGGCCAAGCCCCTACCCCAGAGGACAGTTCTGCTTCTGGTGGCATTGGCTGGCCGTTGGTCACTTGTGCTGTGGACACCTGCGGGGGTGACAGGCTTCAGCCGCGTGCTGGGGCACAGAGTTATGAGAAGCTACACCACTGTGACCTAGGTTGCAATGGGGGGGCATGCAGAGAAGGGCTCACCAATCTGCTGGCTGGAGTGTCTGCTTCTCCTAGCAGGGCACAGCAAGTAAGAACAGGCCAAGCACACGGGCAGGTGAAAGTGGGGGAGAGGAGGACTCCCATGTGCTAAGGCAGAGGGGCCGGAGGTCCAGGGTTCCCAAGCGAGGCGTCCTGTGGGGTGGGGGAGTGACCGTCTCGGGCTGACCCTCTGGGCCCAGGATCTCGGGCAGGAGGCCCATGCTTGCTGTCACCCTGCGCCTCCAACCAAAGCCCAGGCCATCGGGTCCAGCTGCGGCCAGCACTGCAGTGCCTGCTTGAGTCTCTGTGTCCAAGTCATACTCGGTCCTCTCGTGATTTCCAGGAACAGGCTGCCCTGATCACCGCTCCTCAAGCACCGCACTGTCCCCCAGACCCCGCCTCCCGGTCATACAGAAGTCCCAGTGACATCCCCTGCCCGGGGTTCCCTTTCTTTACCCTCTACTACATCTTGCTTCTAATTCTGCACAGGCCCTATGTGCACAATTACCCGTGAAGCCTCACAATCTAAGGAGACGTGGCCTGGAGTCCTGATCCCAGGGGGTGGATGGTCCTCATGCCAGGGGGTCTGCTTCGAGGCCTAGCCAAAAGGAGGCAGGAGGGGCTGGGAGGAGTCAGGAGTCACCGTGTGGATCCTCTGCATTCTCTGGGATAAAAGGCTGGCAAATGTCACAGGTGTGATGAAATTCTCAAGGCAGACAGAAACACAAGTGACAGTTCCGAGGGGCTAAAACAATGGAAACCAGGACTCAGCTGAGGCTGACGGCAATCCAGCGGTTCTGGGCTGGGTCAGAATCTCCTGAGGGACTGGTTAACAAAGGTTGAGAAGTTTGGGTGGGGCCTGAGAACCTGCATCCCTTTACTTCCCAGGATCCTGTAGGCCTTTTGTTGTTTAATTGCTAAGTCAGGTCCGGCTCTTTGCGATCCCATGAGCTATAGTCCATCAAGCTCCTCTGTCCATGGGATTTCTCAGGCAAGGATACTGGAGTGGGTTGCCATTTCCTCCTCCAGGGGATCTTCCTGACCCAGGGATCGAACCCATATCTTCTGTATTCTCCTGCATTGCAGGCGGATTCTTTACCCACTGAGCTATGATCTCATTTTTGATGGCGATACTGCCGGAGTCCCATAGAGATCAATTCTTGGGAGTGTTGGCTGCCGAAGGTTCCTGGCTGCCTCCTTCTCTAAGAACTGCCCTTGGCCAGTGGGAACCATCTTGCTTAGGAAGTTATGCACAAGCTCCACCCAGCCTGGCCCGTGACCAGTGCCTGACCACACTGCACACAGTGGTCTGATTCATGCTTGGGAGCTCCCTATATCTTCTGTATTCTCCTGCATTGCAGGCGGATTCTTTACCCACTGAGCTATGATCTCATTTTTGATGGCGATACTGCCGGAGTCCCATAGAGATCAATTCTTGGGAGTGTTGGCTGCCGAAGGTTCCTGGCTGCCTCCTTCTCTAAGAACTGCCCTTGGCCAGTGGGAACCATCTTGCTTAGGAAGTTATGCACAAGCTCCACCCAGCCTGGCCCGTGACCAGTGCCTGACCACACTGCACACAGTGGTCTGATTCATGCTTGGGAGCTCCCTACGGAGCCAAGCAGACCTCCCTCCAGCACAGATCTGGACACCATCAGAAACATCTCATTTGCTCTTCACAACAATCCCGTGAGGAAGCTGCAGCACAGAGAGGGCGAGTGGATGGCTGAGGTCACACAGCCAATCATTCAACTGACCTCATAGTTCCTCTCAACCACCGCCCCCCAATCACTGACAACAGCCCCTTGCAGGGCCCACTCACAAAACACTTTGGAGATGTTGTCTCTCCTGATCTTCTCCATAGCTCTTGCTGGGGTTGGTCCATTCAACACATGAAGAAAGTATGGCTGGGAGGAAAGGGGTTGTGTTCTATCATCCATCAGTGGTGGGGAGATGGGCCATGAACCCAGGTTTCCTGCTTCCAGGTCTTTCTACCAGTTCTGGGGTGATACTAAGAATTAGCAATGGCTTATTCGGAAGGGATTCCTCAGGGCTCCAGCATCTCGGGGCCCAAAACTTCATCCAACCAACACAACCCAATGACAAGTTCTAAATGCTGTTTTTCTTGCTACCAAGAGTCTGGAGAAATAGCTAATGCTTTTACCCCATCCCCCATCTCTGTGTCCGGTGAGAACTCTGACCACAGGCTGGGCAAAGGGTGCTTCTGTGCAGTGTTGAGGGCACGAAACTTGGGGTCAAGAGAAGAAGGCTCCTATCCTGCCTCCACCACTTCCTGGCTGTTGTCTCTGGACAAGCCCCTTGTCCTCGGGGGACACACCTGTAACTGAGATTAACTGTCTCCCTCCAAAGTTGATGGGAGGGTTAGATAAGGTGGGCCATAAGATGAAATAGATTATTTTCAATAGAATAGAAAATAGAAATAGGGTCCCCATCTGGCTTACTTACCAGCAATAGCGTAGGCAGCGTTCTACAGTTTGTGAAGGGTTTACCTTGGCACCATTTATTTTTCATTCATTTACTCACCCACTCACTCAGTCATTCAACAAACCTGTATCAGACACCTGTTACATCCCACACAAAGCTAAGCATCAGGATTATCCAACAGTACAGTTGGTTCTCACAGTCACTCTGGGCAGGTGGGGGGTGAGCGGAGGGGTAAACAGCATCAGCTCCGTCTCACTTGAGGCCTAGAGAGGAGGGGTAGTGCCCACAGTCACCGAGCAGGGCAGAGGAGGACCCCCAGGACTCCAGTCTCCCTGTTAGGTGCTAACTGCTTGGACCCTGGGCTGCCACTATCACAGCCGGGGCCACAGCCCAGGCCAGCCGGTGTGCCAAAACCTCCCCCAGGACACCTTGGCCTCAACAGTAATGCAGCGATGCTCTCCTCTGGAGCCTTAATATTTTGATGAGTTTTATTTGTCTTGCCACCTCTTATAAAGACTCTGAGTGCTAAATGGACAAAGCCGCAAGACGAGAGAAAGAGGGCAGGGGACTGACTGACTTTTCATTATCCAGCAGAGCCGGGGGAAAATGACTCCAATAGATCTCAAGTTTTATGTGCTCCAGACATTCTGCGAGCCAGAGATGGTTTCTCAGCAATGCTGATGGTACATTAAAAGCTCATTTTCCCAAACGTGGTACTGAATATGCACTAGGAGGAAGGAGCCATTATACTGGATGATATCGAAGCTGCAGCTGACGGATGTTGCTGAAATTTTCTGTGAGTTTTCCCTCGTGACTCGGGAGCAGGTCTCAGAGGGAGAGGTACTCTGCCAAGCCGGGCATCTGGCCCAGAATGGAAGAAATGCCTGGTGGCCCTTGCACTCTTCTGAGCCAGAGGGTCACAGCTCCAACTGGAAGCCTGGCAGAGGGTGGACACTAGAGGGCACTCAAGTGATCTATTAATAAAACCTCACAATCATTCTGTGAATCCCAGTGGAACAGGTGGCAATGGGGTCTCGACAAGAAAGTCCAGGCAGTTGTGACATTTCCTCCTCCTAGGCATCTGCTGCTGTTGTCTGGTTCCAAAGGCCCAGCCCCTAGGATGCCACCTCCAGGAAGTCCTCTCTGCTACCTTTCTCCTCTGAGCTTGTTAGTACTCATCTGCTCCTCATTCCGAACTAGCACCTCACGCTTCAGGCTGTGGTTACCTGTGAACGTGAACAGCTTGACTCAGAGTCGGTTAAAGTGGGTCTCAGGGCTGGCTCACTCACCCCCTTGCTCATTCATTAATTCATGTGAAGGCTGTACAGGTTGGATACTGAGTTCACAGGCAGGGGAGTCAGCACCTGGGTTTCAAATCTGGGTACCACCATTTATTCGGTGGTTGTGTAGCCAAGTAGTTTTTCTCTCTGTGCCTCTATTTTCTCATCTGCAAAATGGCAATAATAATAGTACTTCCTTCTCAGGATGAAGGACTAAATGAGATAAATATAAAGGGCTTAAGTGTATGACGAGTACATAGTAAATGTTTTAATAAATGTTAGCAGATTACAGATAAGCCTGGCGGGCTACAGTCCATGGGGTCATGAAGAGTCAGACACGACTGAGCAACTAAGCACAGGACCCACACATTTAGAAAAAGCTCACCTAGAGGAAAGTGAAAGTGTTAGTTGCTAAGTCATGTCCGACTCTTTGCGACCCCATGGACTGTAGCCCACCAGGCTCCTCTGTCTAAGGAGTTCTCCAGGGAAGGATAATGGAGTGGGTTGCCATGCCCTCTTCCAGGGGATCTTCCTGACCCAGGAATTGAACCTGGGTCTCCCACATTGCAGGCAGTTTCTTTACCATCTGAGTCACCAAGGAAGCCCCACTTAGAGTAAATGGGGGTCAAATGAGGCGTATTCTTTGCCCTCCAAAGGCCAAGATACAGAATCCATGACCGCAGGGAGCATTAGTGGTGCTCCCGGAGACTCGTCGTCATGGTTCTGTTCCAGGAGAAGCTCTACATCAGTGAGCTGCTGCCTCTTGCCTGGCACAGGGCTGGTGGCCGCATAAGTCAGCCACCGGGAGAGCCAAGTGGACACCGAGCTGAAATCACAGCTGCTGTTCCCTTTCCCCTCCCCCAGGCTGGGAGCATCCCATTGCATCTTTGAATCCCCTGTGACTTACATACCACCCTGTAGGCAATCTTGATTCACTCCACACACAGCCTGAAGGGTGCAGAAGGCACTGGGCTTCGAGGCAGAAACTTGGATTCAAATTCCATCTCTACTCTTATTTTCACTGTGTGACCTTGGACAAGTAATCTCTCCTCCTGTTTATTCCATCAATAGAGACTGAATGTTATCTGCAAGCCAGGCCCTTTGTCAGGTGCTGCTGCTGCTGCTACATTGATTCAGTCGTGTCCGACTCTGTGCGACCTCATAGATGGCAGCCCACCAGGCTCCCCTGTCCCTGGGATTCTCCAGGCAAGAATACTGGAGTGGGTTGCCATTTCCTTCACCAATGCATGAAAGTGAAAAGTCAAAGTGAAGTCACTCAGTTGGGTCCAACTCTTAGCAACCTCATGGACTGCAGCCTACCAGGCTCCTCCGTCCATGGGATTTTCCAGGCAAGAGTACTGGAGTGGGGTGCCATTGCCTTCTCCGTTGTTAGATGCTAGTGCAGAGCAAAGCATAAAGCACAGACCCAGCCTTCAGGCTGTGCCAGGCTGATGGTGCGGAAGGCATCTAAATGGACAACCACATATTTCCAGGAATTTAGTCAGATACTACCTTTATTTAAATTTTTGATATATGAGTCATCATATTTTTGGTGGCAATTCTGCCTTTTAAAAATGCTGTGTGAAGAAAAGGACTTATCTTGATTCCTGAGTTTTGGCACATGCCCTTAAATCTTGTGATGGAGGCAAATGCCTCACCTGCCTCTCCCTACATCCAGCTCAAAGGATCTAGAGAGCCTCCGAGAGAAAATGACTTCTGAATCGGGTCCTAAGGCAGGAATAGGAAACCAGCAGGTTGACAAAGGGGAAGAGGGGTCCAAGCAGAGGGGGCGGCACACAGTGGTGCTCAGTCGGGGTGATTTTGCTCCCAGGGAATATCTGGCCATGAGAGGAGCTATATTAAAATTTTTATTTTGACTGGGAATTGTTCCTAGAGGCCAGGAATAGTGAAAGGAAGCCAGGGATGCTAGATATCCTACAATTCACAGAACAGCCCTCCACAATAGAAAATAATCCCTCCACCAATGCTGGTTGGGCTAAGTTGAGAAATGCCATACTAAAACATCAAGGAGTGAAACATCATGGCATCATGCTACCTTGGGCTGACTCCTTGACTTCTCTAAGCCTCAGTTTCTGGATCTGAAAAATGGGGATAACAGTGGTACCTACTTTAGAGGGTTGTTGGGAAAAGGCAGTGGCACTACATCTGTACACAGCAGGTGCTCAATAAATAGCCCTATCTTTTCCAACTTTGAATGTACCTCAAACTTCAGAGCAAAACCTTCTCAAAAGAGACAGCTTCCCCGGGTTCCAAAGAAAACTGGGACACAGAAAAGAACACATTTTGTTCTTTTCTGACCTTTCTCTTAGAGAAAACCACGAGTCTTATCTCTCAATAGAATGTGAGCCTGTTTGCAGAGAGCCAGCCTGTGTGTTGGCTTATCGCTGGCTTGAGTTTTAACAGGGACTGAATTTTTATGACTGCGTTATAAACCTTTGCAAAACCCACTTTTAAACTAAAATACGCCGACAGGTTCTTAACTACTATAGCTACTAAATTAAGCATGAGGGATGGAGGGAGGCGCAGAGTGCAGAAGAAAACAAAAGTGCCCTGAAAGAGTCAGTGGAGGTAAAATAATGTTCATTAAAAATAGAAAAACAAACACACACAAAAATCTTTTGTGTTCAACTTCACACTCGTACATCATAATGTTCCAGTAAAAGGCCATTTCCCCCTGAGATAATAAAAGAATTGAATTTTTCCTTATCGGTCATCTATTTTTCTAGCTGAAGCTATTACTCCCGCTCTGGGGTTGCTAGGCAACAAGAAATATTAATAGCAGCTTTTATTAGCTTAGCTTTTGCAGCCGAGTACCAGAATGAGAAAATGGGAAACATAAATGTGTTACATAAATCTTTCAACCTTTCAGAGCCGGTGTTAGTCTCTGTTTTCATAATGATTTATTGAAGTGATGGTTCATTTATGAGAAAAAGGAGTGCAGGATAAGAAAACGGAGCAGTCCCCTGCAGGAGTGTTTGAAAATAAATAATTATAACAGGAGAGCAAAAGCTGTTTAAAGCCATTTTTCTGAGTTTTATAAAATGTAAAAAGACATATTTCTTTCGCTTACTGCCTCTAAAAAACAGAGGGAGGGAGTTTCATCCAGACTCTGCGGAATAAAAAGGACCCCCTGGACCTCTGGTCCACCGCCACCCTGTGTAGGATTCTCAGAGGTCCATTTGGGAGATAAATACCCTGACTCACTCCTCAGAGGGAAACTGGCCAAAAACATGGCAGCCAGGAGAGGCTCAGCTACAGAAGCCCTTCTGGATGCCCTTGTTGTTGTTCAGTCACCAAGTCACATCTGACTCTTTGCAGCCTCATGGGCTGCAGCATGCCAGGCTTCCCTGTCCATCACCAACTCCTGGAGTTCGCTCAAACTCGGGTCCACTGAGTCGGTGATGGATGCCCTGCTTTTCCAAGAGGAGGGGTCCTTCTCCAGGTCACGCAGCCAAGAAGAGCTGAGTTCGTGTCTCTCTCTTTCTTGGCAAGCAGGAGAACTGTCACTTTTCTGTTGCTGTCAAGTTCTGAGCCTTGACTGAGGTCCTGGTTTAATGATCATGCCCATCCCCTGTCCACCCCCAGCTGGGGCCCACTCCCCACCCACAGCCACCCCACCCTCTGATCTGCCTTCCCCAACACCCACTTCTTGGACCAGCGAGCGCTGGCGAGTCTGATGACACCTCCAGCAAAGCCAACCCCAGGCAGGTCAGGCTGGACAAATCTCTATGCCCAAACTGCATCAGTGAAATGAACAATGTAAGCAGTCAGGAGCATGGGCTCTGGGGTTAGGCTGACCTAAGCTCAGAACCCAGTTCTACCATTTGTTACTTTCCACCCAGTGACTCAGAGCAAGGAGTTAATCCCCCCATGCCTCAGTTCTTTTCATCTGTAAAGTGGAAGTAACGTTATTTATCTTATGGGAACTTGTGTGTGTGTTAGTCGCTCAGTCATGTCTGACTCTTTACGACCCCAAGGACTATAACCTGCAAGGGTCCTCTGTCCATGGAATTCTCTAGGCAAGAATACTGGAGAGGGTTGGGCTGCCATTCCCTTCTCCAGGGGATCTTCCCAGCCCAGGGATCAAACCCAGGTATCCTGCAATACAGGCAGATTCTTTACCATCTAGCTACAAGGTCTTATAACTGCTAAATACTAAGCATCAAGAAAACAACACACACACACAAAGGGCCACAAATTCCTGCCCTTGCTGCATCTATACCTTTCTGCAATGTTGCTCAGCCATTTCTCTCTTTGGGGTCTGTTTCTGGGTTTGGCCATATGACTTGCTTTGACCAAAGGAACATTAAAAAATGTGATGCAAGCAGGTTTGAAAAGTGGTTGCACGTTGGAGCCTCTTCCTCTTGATGCTCTCGGGAGCCCTATCACCATCACCATCTGAACAGGCCCGGGTCACCATGTGAAGAGAGACCACATCACCTGCACAGACCCAGCCAACTGCCAAGTTGTGAACAAGACCATCCAAGGCCATGCAGCTCCAGCCAAGCTGATCCCAGAAACCAGCCAAGCCGACCCCAGAAACCAGCCAAGCCAGTCCAGGTCAAAAGAACTACCTTGCTGTTCCACAAAAGAACAGGAAATAGAAAAAGTTCATTGTTTGCTTTAAGCTACTAAGTGTTGGGGTTTAAGCCACTAAGTGTTGGGGTAGTTTTGTTACACAGCAAAAACTAACTGATAACAATTGTAAAACAAAACAAAAACTAATTTATGCACCAAGAGCAATCAAATTAATAGGCTGGGCAGGGTGATGGGTTTCCACTGGCCCTGTGCTCAGAGGTCCAGAGGATCAAAGGCTGGGGGCCTTTGGTCCCTTTATCTCAACTCCAGAGAGGATCTCCTGCATCTCAATTTGTGAGAATCATTTAGAGGGAGACCAAGTCTTCTGGGTGGAAGAGGAGTGAATCAGGGATGGGAGGAGGGGAGGAACAGGAGATTGGAGGGGAAGAGTGAGAACAGGAAGAGAAGGGGGAAGGTGATGGGAAGATGAATATGAAGGACCTCCCCTCCCTGAGTCAACACACAGATCCTGCCCTAAAGTTCTGAGCCCTGCCTTCAGGCTCTGGAACCGAAGCCAGGGCTGCAAGCTGTCTCATGGGAACCACCTCTAAGGCAAGGGGGCGAAGTGCAACTTCGAAACTGCTCAGCTCTCTCCCTCAGCCTATCCTAGGATTCTAGCCAGGAAAGATCCTTCACTGGGCATGCCCCCAGCCCTCTCTGTGCAGGGAGAAGGTCCAGTCTTGGCAAGATGTTCTGGGACAAGGACCTAGAGCGTGAACAGTATAAAACTCCCAGTCCAGCACTCAGGATGTGAGTCCAAGCTGATGAGCCTCGAGCCCCCCAGGCCAGTGGCATGTGTGGTGGTCATGGTAGGGGGAGTCTCTCCAACCCCAAACCCATATACTTATTCAGTGTGTCATAGCTGACAAAGCAGTCACTCCCATTTTCCTATCTGTGAGTTCACCAGATCTAGAATTCCAGTCTCCATTCTGTCAATGGGAAAGAAAACTGAGGCTGGGAGTGAAGTTACTTACTCAGATCCCCAGAGAAAGCAGTAAATAAAAGTCAGTGCTGGAGGAGAATGTTTGAATGATGACTGTGTGCCACTCTTGTGCTAACTGAAGCCCACACCTGGACCACAAAGTTCCAGTGACCTAGAGGATGGCCCAGTGACCAGCGCTCATCTTAGGGAGACTCCATATTACCCAAGTCTCCAGGACCCGTGGCTGATTTTGCCAGGACTCATTTCTCATCGCAGCCCGTCTCCGCCTGTTCAAGGCTCTCCAAGGAGTTTCTCTGGTCTTGAAAAAGGAGCAGGTTCCCTAAGAACTTATCTAGGAGCATCAAGCTTTGCCCTTCCCAGGATAATGCCTCTCCTGCGTAAGCCAGGACAGTGAGTTCAAACATTTCCCAAGGACGACTCCAAAATAAATTATTTCAGACTTAACAGAGGCTGTTTAATAAATTCCACTCTTCTAGTTTCTTTGGGTATTTTAGAAACTGATTTATACATACAATATCTCTCTCAAAATGAGACAATCAACACAGGATAAAATTATTGAGTTATGAAAATAGGGGTCAGATGGAGGTGCAGTGCTTTAAATTAAACTGGCAAAATATATCTTTCATACTAAATTGACTCTTTTTGTCTTGGAAATGAATGTTTAATCAGTTAAGATGCTGAAGTCAAGGGAGAAGCCTTAAGCATATTTAATTTTGTAAAAGAAGCCAGAAGCCAATATTTTACAGGCCTCCTGCTGGCAGCCATACCTTTAAAACTGAAGAACCAACTCCCACACACACGGGGAGACCACGCGGGCTGGGCAGGCGACCAAAAGCAAACTGGTGACCTCTGGCATCAGAGCCAAGAGGGCCTGGCATTAATGAGAGGGCTGTCAAATGCCTTAGTGTCAAATGCCACCGCTCCGGGGACCACTTCCTGGACACATCGCAGCCTGTGCAGAGGGCACGTGGTCACTGGGCCATCCTCTGTGCCCCCCTCGGCCCTGTGGCCAAGCTGCTCCACCCCTTGAGCAGCTGCTAGAAACTGAGAGGCACATGGTAGGGGACAGAGCTGGGAGTGAATTCTGGTTTGGGGACTTAATAACTATGTTATACCCATTCATTCATAAAGTACATAAACTTCTAATACTAGGATCAGGTTATCACTTCCCCTAGGAAGCAATAACCTCACATCTGAGCCAGGTGCCTCCTCTTTGTGATTTTAATTAACTAATTAGGCTGCATTGGGTCTAATCGCAGCACGTGGGATCTTTGTTGCAGCATGTAAACTCTTAGTTGGCCAGGGGCCTCTTCTAGGTGCACAGAGCAGCATGCACTGATTCTATCAGAGGATTTAGTACGTGTTCAGAAGTGGGCTCCTCACCTGTCTCTCTGCTGCACAGTTGTTCCTCAAGGGCATCTTGTAGGTCCAGAGCTCAGAACAATGTCTGGTACTTGGTCGCCTTTTAATCAAGACTGACCACAGTGGTTAAGCCCAAAAGTGGCCCCTTTAAGATATCAGATTCTAATCCCTGGAACCTGTAAATGGTTCTGTATTTGGGGGAAAAAAAGAGTCTTTGCAAATGTGATTAAAAGTTAAGGCTCTTGGGGTGGGGAGAGGATCCTGGATTAACCCTATATGTTGTAAGGATCCTGGATTAACCCTATATGTCGTAAGTCCCTAAGCATCCTTATAAGAAAGGCAGAGGGAGATTTCACTGACAGAAGAGAAGGCGATGTGATAACAGATGGAGACTGGAGTGACGTAGCCACAAGCCGAGGACAGCCGGCGACCCCAGAAAGCGGGAGAGGCACAAGATGGATTCTTTCCCAGAGACCCCGGAGGAGGGTCGCCCCTCCCGACACGCTTCTCAGTCCAGTGATACAGATTTTGGACCTCCGTCTTCTAGAGCTGTGAGAGCATAAATTTCTGTTGTTTTTAAGTCAGTTTGTGACAACTGTTACAGCAGCCGCAGGAAACTAACAGTCACCTGCCTGCTCTGAGTCTCCATCTCCTCACTGCAGCGGTTCCTGCCTCACTTGGAACTTGGGAGTGTTGCGTGAGACAATGTTTGTAAAGCTCCCCACATGGTGCTTCACATCTCGGGGGTCTGACACAAACTCCAGCATCACCCACAGAGCATGCATGTCCACACACACTCACACACACACACACACACACCTTCAAGCTTCAGCTCAGACAAATTTAAAACACTTGTTGGGCTTCCCTGGTGGCTCAGTGGTAACGAATCTGACTACCAGTGGAGGAGTGCCGTGCAAATGTGTGAGTGCTCAGTTGTGCCCGACTCTTTGCGATCCCATGGTCTGTAGCCCACCAGGCTCCTCTGTCCATGGGATTTTTCAGGCAAGAATACTGCAGTGGGTTGCCATTTCCTGCTCCAGGGGATCTTCCTGACCCAGGGATCCAAACTGTGTCTCTAGCATCTCCTGCATTGGCAGGCAGATTCTTTACCTCTGATGCAAATGCACGGATTCAATCCCCAGTCTGGGAAGAGCTCACATGCGATGGTGCAACTAAACCCGAGCCCCGCAGCTCCCGAGCCCACACTCTAGTGCCCGTGCTGTCCAACAGGAGAAGCCACTGCAGCGAGAGACCTGTGCCCCTCGACTAGACAGCAGCCACCGCTCGCTGCAGCTAGCGAAACGCCTGCACAGCGAGGAAGACCCAGCACCACCGAAAATAAATCAATAAAAATATTTTTAAAGAATATTTTTTTAAAACAACTGTCATTTTAGCATATGGTCCCAATGGATGGATGTGTTCTTAATTGGTTTCCCACTTGGTCTGGCAGCCTTCCTCAGGTAAAATAGTTTGGCTTACCTTTCATTTCATAACGAGGGAATAGAAAACCCAGTGAACCGTTGATAACTCTCACTAATGGAAGAATTAAAGCGATCTGAATTTGTGAAGCATCGTAAACGTGCACTAGTTTTAAAGGAATCTGGAAAATGGCTGCAAAGTGCCTATCTGGACTGAGCCCAACAAAGGCATTTCCTAGGCGAAGGCGTCAGGGGGTCATCTCTGATAAACAGATAACCTCCTTTGTAATGATCAGAGCTCGTATAACCAGGTGACCCTACCAAGGTACCTGCGGGTATCTGGAGACTGTTCCTTTAGGTAAGTGAGACTTCTGGGAAAACACTGCCACTGGTTAGAGTGGGAACTCATTTTTATGACTAATAATAACAATAGCAAATATTCCCTGATTGTTTACTCTCTGCCAGACATTTGCTGAGACTTTACATACATTATCTCAGGTACCTGCCACTGTAAAAAAGAGGACTGAAGCTCAGGCTGTGGGGCCGGGGTTAACACTGATCTGTGGGATGCCAGAGCCTATGCCCTAACCACTACCCCGCACTGTCTGCTGAAGACCAGCATCCCAGGCCAGTGACACTGTGCCCGAGAACCCCAGGCAGACACATGCCCGCATCCACCGGCCTCCTGCCCTCGCCTGGGTTACCGGGACTGTCTGGAGTTGTAAAGGTTTTGCTAGGAAATTAGCCGGGCAAGCAGCTAAGGCAAAAACATTGTAACAAAGTGGAATTAAAACCACACACTGCGGAATCTGCAGGTCTCCAAGAGAGAAGAGGAAGCGGAGGGTCTGCATTATTGATGGGCTCCTTTTTCAAGAAATGGAGCAGCAATTTCCACTGAGCACTTTAGTGAACAGTAGAAAATGTGGGCCTTAAATTGGCTTCCTCCTGCCCTCCCTGTCTCTCATCTTCCCTTCTACGTCTCACCTAGCTTCACAAAAATAAAAGTGATGTGGCTCTTGAAAATACATAGAGTATGCCAGGTTGTTTTTCTTTTCCTTTTTAAGCAAGGAGATTTGATGGTAATAAGAGTAAACAATAAATAAATAGAATAGAGTCAAGATTGGGAGATGAGAAACAATACAAATGAAGGTCTCAGACATCTGACAGAACTGGGCCACAAATTTGGCTGTGACCTCTGAACAGCCTTGGTAGGGATAAACATGATCCAACCAACATCATGTAATTCTTATAGAAATCAATTTAGTGGTCCCTCCTGCCCTCCCACAGATGTGTTTCTGACAAAATCAAGGACTGTTTTCCTCCTAGATACAGTGGTTGGTCCACCCATGCTGTCATGGTCCTCCTTGGAGACTCAAACTACCACCTATCAGAGACATCAGAGAAGATGCTGGCTGCTGGTAGCTGTCGTGCCTGCTGTGTGGATAATACTAATGATGTTGCTGGAGTTCTGGATCCAGCCATGCCTGAAACCCTCTGTCCAGCCCTCAATACCTAGATATTTCAGTCTTTTTTTTTTCCCTGCATCAGCTTCTTTGAATTTTATTCTTGTCACTTAAGAATGAAGTTAAGAGGTATGACTATCAATATAATATTAACTGTAAAGGAAAAAGCAAAAAGAAACATACACCCCAGTCATTCAGAAGAAGTACTAGAGTTCCCTTAAGGATTTTTTCCCCATTATACAAAAGAATTCTCTACTGTCTTTCTATAAGTCTTGATTGTTCAAACCAGTCATTCATGCTGAAAAGTCATACCTTGCTCAGCATGGGATTCAGGATCCTTATGATCCAGGCCCTACTAATTCTTTCACGTCCTCTCTTCCTATGCGATTCCACGTTCTTTCTCTCCAGCCCAGTATGAGCAACCCACATCCACACCTGAGCACATGAGCCTCCTGCTTCTTGCTTTAGTACATGCTGTTCCTCAGCCTGGAACAGTCCTTTTCTGTGCTGGTCTGCCTGCCAAAGTCCCTCCTGTCCTCAAAACTCTAAGTCAGTCACCACCCTCTTCCCTCCTAGCTTAAGCAAGACACAATATTTTAAAAATAATATGATTCCACTTATATGAAATGTACAGAAGAGGCAACTATACAGAGATAGTAGATTAGCGGTTGCCTAGGGCTAGAGATGGGGGTGGGGTTGGGAATGATGACTAAAGGGTATAAGATTTCTTTGTGGGGTGATGAAAAGGTTCTAAAATAGCTTGTGTTGATGGCCACATAGCTCTGTGAATATTTTTAAAGCTACTGAACCGTATACTTTAAATAGGTGAATTGCATAGTAGGTGAACAATATTTCAATTTCAATAAAGCCTTTTTTTTTTGACCGTGTCAAGTAGCTTGTAGGATCTTGGTCCCCCACCCAAGAACTGGACCCGGACCCCCTACAGTGGAAGCATGGAGCTCTAACCACTGGGAAACCAGGGAATTCTCCTTCAGTAAAGTCTTTAAAAGGTGAGACTGTACTATTAAAAATGAAAATAAAACAAATAATATTAATATATTATAAACAGAGCTTCGGAAGAAAGTAGATGAGAACATAAACTTCCCTCCATGCCCACCCCCCATATTCTGCAGACCCCCATGCAAGTAACCGACAGAGCCCAAACCCTGCACCTGAGCAGAGGGGCCTCCCTTCCTTGCCGTAACCCGGCAGAACCATGGCGGGTAACAAGGACTCACCGTGGGCAGCTGGCCCGATAGCAGGTGGCTGTCCTGGGCCAGCATGTTGGACACCATGATGGCTGGGAGGTCCATGGCCTGGTAGGAGTAGGCAGGGAGCAGTCCGTTGGGCGTGAGGCCGTGGCACAGCGAGTGGTAGCCGGCTTCGTGGTCCCCCAGGTGCAGGAGGGATGGCTCGGGGAGGTTGGGAGGTGTTATTGGGGGGATCTCATAGTCTTCGTTGCTCTCGTTCTGGCTGCTGAAGGTCTAAAATATCAAAAGGGCAGGTTGTTGTGGGTCAATGTCGTACAACTGCAGAACAGGCTGGACAGCACCAGTGATAGCCACAGTGAACACCCCCCAGCAAAGCAGAGAGGGGATGGTCCCTCTGCAAGGCACACAGTCAGGGTGATGCAGTCAGACTCCTGACCATCCCCACTGGGTGCTTCCTCCTCCTGGACAGTCTGTATACAGAAATCTGCCCTCCTGGAAAGCGGGGCTACCACCTGTTCACCTGTTTTTTGTTTTCCCACCAGATCTGGACACTGCAGCCCACCATGAATCCATCTGTCTACATCCACCCATTTTACAGATGGAAGAACTCAGGTCCTGAAGGAAAGTGGCTCATGCAGGGTTAGTAAAGAGCCAGGAGTAGAGCTGAAGTATCCTGGCCCATGCCTGGTGGTCTTCCAGGGCAGCTGGATGACTTTCTCTTGGGTATCCCCATCTGTGTCCTCTCTTGGTCTTCTCATCTCGGTAAATGGTACAAATATTCTCCCGGGAGCACACGCTATTACCCCAGGAGCCACACTGGACACTTTTCTTTCCAAACATTATTTGTTCATCTTCCCCACCTCATTGCACTGACCAGGAAGCTCCAGTGCAATGCTAATAGAAATGGTGAGAATGGACACACTTGCTTTTTTTTCTTAAGTATCTCAGTATTTTACCACTAAGCACCCAGGTGGTGCTAGTGGTAAAGAACCTGCCTGCCGATTCAGGAGGCATGATCCTTGAGTAGCGAAGGCATGGCAAGGAGGAGGAAGAGGGCATGGCACCCCACTCCAGTGTTCTTGCCTGGATAATCCCATGGACAGAGGAGCCTGACGGGCTACAGTCCATGGAGTTGCAAAGAACTGGACATGACTGAAGTGCTCCAGCATGCAAAACGTTCTCCATAGATTCTTACAGGTATTCTGTAACAGGTTAATTGTTTTCCTTCTTCTTTCAATTAGGCATCAATCTTTAATTTTATCGAATTCTTTTTTCCTGTACCTACTGAAAGGATCAAATGAGCCTTTTCTCCTTTAATTCAGTTAAATATGGTAAATTGCCACACTTGGTTTTCCTAATGCGAAAGCAACCTTGTATTTCCATATTGGACTCTACTTGGCTGTAATGCATTACTATTTTACCCATTATTAAATTTTGATCGCTGGTATTTTGTTTAGGATTTTTGCATCTAGTTCATGAGTGGGATGGGCCTATGATTTTCCTTTTCACACTGCTCTTATTGGGTTTCAGCACCAAGGTTATGTTAGCCTGGAAAATCATTCTTCCTTTTCTATGCTCTGAGAGTGATTAGACCAGGGAGAAGAGTTATATGTGAAATGCAAGATGGATCTGAGAAAACATGAAAGAGAAGTTTCAAGACATAGAGGAAAAAGTGAGGAAAAAATGGACATCTCTTTAATCAACAGACTGGAGGGAGAAGAGTGAGAATGAAGCAGAGGAATAACTGAACAGATAATGACTGGGAATATTCCAGAACTGATGAAGGACACTAAAAGGTACTGGTGAATATGATGGTGACCTGTGGTCACCTGTCTATGACAAAAGAGGCAAGAATATGTAATGGAGGAAAAATAGGCTCTTCAATAAATGGTGCTGGGAAAAGTGGACAGCTACACATAAAAGGATGAAATTAGAACACTAACACAATACATGGAATAAACTCAGAATGGACTAAAGATTAAAATGTAAAACTCTAAATGTAAAATGTAAATGTAAAAATGTAAACTCTAAAAACTCTTGGGGGAAAACATAGGCAGAACACTATTTGATGTAAATTGCAGCAGGATCTTTTTTGACCCACCTCCTATAGTAATAAAAATAAAACAAAAATAAACAAATGGGATCTAATTAAACTTAAAAGCTTTTGCACAGCAAAGGAAAACATAAAGAAAGCAAAAAGACAACCCTCAGAATGGGAGAAAATATTTGCAAGTGAAGCAACTGACAAGGAATTAATCTCCAAACTATACAAACAGCTCATGCAGCTCAATATCAAAAGAAGAAATAACCCAGTCAGAAAATGGGCAGAAGATCTAGAGACATTTCTCCAAAGAAGATATGCAGATGGCCCGAAAAGCACATGAAAAGATGCTCAACATCACTAATTATTAATATTAGTGAAACGCAAATCAAACCTATGCTGAGATTTCACCTCACATTGGTCAGAGTGGCCATCATCAAAACAATAAATGCTAGAGAGGGCATAGAAAAAGGCAATCCTCTTAAACTGTTGGTGGGAATATAAATTGATACAGCTACTATGGAGAACAGTATGGAGGGTCCTTAAAATCTAAAAATAAAACTACCATATGACCCAGCAATCCCACTCCTGGCCATATACCCAATGAAAACCATAATTCAAAAAGATAAATGCAACCGTATGCTGAAGCTGAAACTCCAATACTTTGGCCTCCTGATGCAAAGAACTGACTCATTGGAAAAGACCCTGATGCTGGGAAAGATTGAAGGCAGGAGGAAAAGGGGACTACAGAGGATGAGATGGGTGGATGGCATCACTGACTCAATGGACATGAGTTTGAGTAGGCTTTGGGAGTTGGTGATGGACAGGGAAGCCTGGCGTGTTGCAGTCCATGGGGTCACAAAGAGTCGGACATGACTGAGCAACTGAACTGAACCTTGTGTTCATAGCTGCACTATTTACAATAGCCAGGACATGAGCAAATAAATGTTCATCACCAGATGAATGGATAAATAGGATGCGGTACATATATACAACGGAATATTACTTAGCCATAAAAAGAACAAAATAGTGCATTTGCAGCAACATGGATAGACGGAGAGATTGTCACATTGAGTGAAGTAAGTCAGACACAGAAAAACAAATATGATACCACTTATATGTGGAATATTATTTTTTAAAGGATACAAATGAATTTATTTGCAAAACAAGAGTAGAGTCACAGATGTAGAAAACAAATTTATGGTTATCGGGAGATGGAGTGGCAAGGGATAAATTGGGAGATTGGAACTGACATGTGCACACTACTATATATAGAATAGATAACTAACAAGGACCTACTGAATAGCACAGGGAATTCTACTTAATACTCTGCAATGGTTTATATGGGAAAAGAATCTAAAGAAAGATATACATACACATGTACACGTGTGTGTATAAGTGATACACTTTGCCATATATCTGAAATGAAGACAACTTTGTAAATCAACTATACTCCAAAAAAGTTTTTAAAAAATTGCTAGGGCAGTTCAAGCCCGTAACGATATCTGGTTCTTGGTAGACTCTCAATAAAAATTTGTTGGATGAGGTCATTGAGGAGTGGGACAGATAGGATTTGAGTGGAGTTATGGTGGGAGACTAACTGAATTCTGCCAAGAAAATGCACTAATCATAGCAAATACCGTTTTTCAACAACACAAGAGATGAGTTTATACATGTTCATCACCAAATGGTCAATATCAAAATCAAATTTATTACACTCTTTTTAGTCGAAGATGGAGAACCTGTATACAGTCAGCAAAAACAAGACCTGGAGCTGACTGTGGATCAGATCATCAACTTCTCACAGCAAAATTCAGGCTTAAACTAAAGAAAACCAGGAAAAAACACTAGGCTGGCCAGGTATGACTTAAATCAAATCCCATATGAATTCGCAGTAGAGGTAAAAAATAGATTCAAGGGACTAGATCTAGTTAACAGTGTGCCTGAAGAACTATGGACAGAGGTCCGTAATATTGTACAGGAGGTGGTGAACAAAACCATCCCAAAGAAAAAGAAAAGCAGGAAGACAAAGGGGTTATCTGAGGAGGCGTTACAAATAGTGGAAGAATGAAGAGAAGCGAAAAGCAAGGGAGAGAGGGAAAGGTAAATCCAATTAAATGCAGAATTACAAAGGATAGCTAGAAGAGACAAAAGGGCCCTCTTCAATGAACAGTGCTTAATAATAGAAGAAAACAACAAAAGGGGAAAGACTAGAGATTTCCCCAGGAAAATTGGAAACATCAGGGAGCATTCTGCCAAAAGATGGGCACAATAAAGGATAAAATGGTAGAGACCTAGTGGACACTGAAGAGATCAAGATGAGATGGAAAGAATACATGGAAGAACTCTGTCAAAAAGATCTTAATGAACCGGATTACTGCAATGGTGTGGTTAGTTACCCAGATCCAGACACTCTGGAGCGCGAAGTAAATGGGCCTTAAGAAGCACTGCTGTTAATAAAGCTAGTGGATGCAACAGAATTCCAGTACAACTATTCAGATCCCTAAAGGATGATGCTATCAAGGTTTTGCATTCATTATGTCAGCAAATCTGGAAGACTCAGCAGTGGCCACAGGACTAGAAAAGGTCAGCCCTCACCCCCGACTCTCAAGAAGGGCAGTACCAAAGAATGTGCTAACCATCGGACAATCGCACTCATCTCCCATGCTAGTAAGATCATGCTTAAAATCCTGCATGCTGGGCTTTAGCATTATGCAAATCAAGAACTTCTGGATGTCCAAGCTGGGTTCAGAAAAGGAAGAGGAACTAGAGATCAAATTGCTAACATTTGCTGGATTATAGAGAAAGCAAGGGAATTTCAGAAAAATATCTATCTCTGTTTCATCAGCTACACTAAAGCCTTTGACTATGGATCATAACAAACTGTGGAAAGCTCTTAGAGAGATGGGAATATCAGACCACCTTACCTGTCTCCCAAGAAACCTGTATGCAGGTCAAGAAGCAATAGTTAGAACCCTGTATGGAACAACTGATTGGTTTAAGATCGAGAAAGGGTACGACCGAGCTGTCTGCTGTCACCCTGTTTGTTTAACCTATATGCTGAGCACATCATGAGAAATGCCAGGCTGGATGAGTTACAAGCTGGAATCAAGATAGGCAAGAGAAACATCAACAACATCAGATGTGCAGATAATACTATTCTTATGGCAGAAAGCAAAGAGAAACTAAAGAGCCTCTTGATGAGGGAGAAGGAGGAGAGTGAAAGAGCTGGTTTAAGACTAAATATTAAAAAAACTAAGATCATGGCATCTGCCCATTACTGCATGGCAAATAGAAGGGAAAAGGTGGAAATAATGACAGATTTCCTCTTCTTGGGCTCCAAAATCACTGTGGATGGGGACCACAGCCACCTGATCAGAAGACGATTACTTCTTGGCAGGAAAGCAATGACAAACCTAGACAATGTGTTGAAAAGCAGAGATATTACTCTGCCGACAAAGATCCATATAGTCAAGGCTATGGTCTTCCCTCTGGTCACATACGGTTATGAGAGTTGGACCATAAAGAAAGCAGAATGCCAAAGAATTGATGCCTTTGAACTGTTGTGCTGGAGAAGACTCCTGAAAATCCCTTGGATATCAAGAAGATCAAACCAGTCAATCTTAAGGCAGATCAACCCTGAATATTCCCTAGAAGGACTGATACTGAAGCTGAAGCGCCAGTATTTTGGCCATCTGATGTGAACAGAAAACTCACTGGAAAAGTCTCGGATGCTGGGAAAGATTGAGGGCAGAAGGAGAAGAGGGCATCTGAGGATGAGATGGCTGGATGGCATCACTGATGCAATGGACATGAAGTTAGGCAAACTCCAGGGGATGGTGAGGGACAGGGAGGCATGGCCTACTGCAGTCCATGGGGTCACAAAGAGTCAGACATGACTGGGTGACTGAACAACAATGGTGGGAGTGGGGACCACATGGTCTCTAAAAGCCCTGCTTGGTGTCAATACCTTTCTCCTTGGGTGCCTGTGGTTTGAACCTCACCACAACTTGTGGGGAAGAGCCCTAGACTGTTCTTTGACGAGCGTGCATGCATGCTCAGTCATGTCTGACTCTTTATAACCCCATGGATTGTAGCCTGCCAGGCTCCTTTGTCCATAGGGTTTTTCAGGCAACCCACAGTGGGTTGCCATTTCCCTCTTGAGGGGATCTTCCCAACCCAGGGATTGAATCTGTCTCTCCTGTGCCTCCTGCACTTGCAGGCGGATTCTTTACCACTGAGCCCCCTGAGAAGCCAGACTGTCCTTGACATTCACAGAAACCTGCTCTGAGAGGACAGTGCCTTGCCACATTCATGACCAGCCCTTAGACCCAGACCCCAAGCTACCTCTTGCTCATTGGATCCCTCTGCAGGGATGTTGTGAGATTATTTCATATTATAGGCAGTGACCCTGTTGGTGGGAAAGGGCACTAGCAGCCCTACGGAATAGGACTCAGTCTTCCCACACCAAGATCTGGCTCTTTTCTACCATCTGAAGTTGCTTCCAAGTGCGGGGCCAAGTTCACATGTTTGGGGACCAACCTCTGCCTAGCTGCTCTATATGCATACACCCAAAGTTACATCTCTCTTCCTGCACAATCTGAGATTGTCATCTGCCGGGAGCCAGCATGAGGAACTCCGCCCATGGCAAAGGTCATGAGGAAGGAGGCTCGGCACACACAAAGGCGGGATTGAGCCTCAGGAGTCCCTCTGTTCCTGAGCATCTACCCCCCAAACCAGAGTCCGCCTACTTTACTGCTTTATGCTCTCACCTACACCTCTGACTTTACGGGGGGCTGTCCCTCACCACCTCTCTCGGAGAAGGAGTTAACTTATAGCTCCAGGTCAATAAAAATTTCTGGGCGTGACAAGAGTGTTTCAACTTACAAACTCCTCTGAAGGTTCTCTAGCCTGCCTGAACAGGTTCATCTAGACACATGTGATTGTTTACAGCCTCCCTACCGTGAGAGGCATAAGATGCTTTAAACTTTCTAAATACAGATTCTTTTGAGAAGTTAGAAATTATTAGTATAGTGGGTTGTTTAGAAATTATACTGGTGAAGGGTTTTCATTTGTTGGGCCAATATTTGCTGCTAAGTCTCCATATTCCTTGCCCTTATACACATTAATGAATATAACTAGCATATAAGAGAAATAAGTATTAACCTTTGATATTAATCATGTTAAACCTTAGGCTAAGTAAATTCCTTTCTTGATTATAACCCCCTGCACCCTCATCCTATAGGAATGCAACTTTATCTGGTACCTTCAGAGGGTGGAGCCTGGTTTAAGAAAAAATCATCCCTGGAAAAAATAAGTTTTCTGGTTGACTGACCGTTATCAGAAAGGGCCATAAAATGTCAGCAGGCCTTGTGGCCAGAAGATGATGCAAAACCCCTAAGACCTTTGTATACATTTATATGAAGCACCTGATTTTGACAAGGGTCAGGTCTGCTGACCCCACATGACTCTGTATTCTATCTCTATGTGTAACAAAAAGTATATAAGCAAACCTGAAAATAAAGAAAATGGATCAGTTTCTGGAAAGACTGGTTCCCCCGTGTTGTTCTTTCTTTCCCCTTCTGGCTGAATTCTCATTTGGAGCGTGGATGCTCGCCAAGCCTGCTAATTTTGCCCTGGCTTCTAAGACCCATGCAAAAGGGAGCCCAAGGCGGGGCACCCTTCACTATTCAAGCGGGCGCCAGTGGCCTACGTAGGTAATGCAAACTCTTGTCTCGAGGTTTTATTGGTATTCCACGTAAACCAAGTTATTTAGAATCTTTTTCTCCACTAATTTTCCTACTACACTATTCTTTTCTAACCTCTCTTTATATTTCTAATTAAATAGCTTTTTCCTAGGACACCGACTCCGTCTCCCTTTAGAATTACCCTGGATCCACCGGGGCTGGACCCCAGGAAGTGGCGCCCGGAACAGGCTATTGACCCCGGCAGTCATTGCCTCTCTCTGGGCTCAGTCCTCACTCTTGCACTAAGAAGGACAGGGGATGGGCTCATCCACCTCTCAAGTTCCACGGCTAGTGATATACATTGGCTATTCAATCCAATCAATGAGATTCCAATCCAACTAGATGGGAATCCCACAGCTGGTGCCCAGCAGTAACAGAAGGACAGAGGAGGGGACCCAGGGAATATCCAGTTTCTCCTGATCAAGCCTGACACATAAGTGGAAGCCATGTCCTGGTAGGCCTCATTTCTACTGAAAACAACTTCATTGAGCATTTTTTCAATTTGGAAATATAAATAAATAACATTTACTGTACATTTAATATGCTAGTTGTGAACATTTTACAGATAATTAATGTATTGAATTCTTACAACCTCTTTATGAAGGAGGTTCTGTTATTATATGCCCATTTTACAGATACAGAAACTAAGGTACAGAAAAGGGAATTTACTTGCTCAAAGTCACACAATTAGAAAAAGGTCTCACTCCTTCCACTGTCTGCAAAGGAAGGCAACATTTTCTAGTCTGTGACATGGATCCTGGGACTCTGGGTCCTAATAATTGTTAGAGGCTGTGCCAGTTCATGGCCAAACTGAGGGCTTAAGCACTAAAAACAAATTTTGGTCCAGCCATGATAACTGTAGCTATCGTTGTTTTATTCACTCAGTCATGTCCAGATTCTTTGGGACCCCATGGACTGCAGCACAGCAGGCTTCCCTGTCCTTCACCATCTCCCAGAGTAGCTTAAACTCATGTCCATTGAGTCGGTGATGCCATCCAACCACGTTACCCACACTGGGTCAAGATTCCCCCTCCACAGTCTCACACGCACTCTCCGAGCCTGCTTAACGCCTGCAATGATTTGTGACTCTTTCCTTACTTTCAGTTTAGGTCCCCTTCCTCCAGACCCCAGGCCAGGGGTAAAGGCGGTTGTGTCACCAGTGCCTGGCACACAGTAGGTGCTCAATTAGAATGTGATGAGTGAGCACATGTAAGAGGGTGATGCACTAGGCTTCGGGTTTAGACT
Source organism: Madoqua kirkii (assembly GCA_006408675.1). NCBI lineage: Eukaryota > Metazoa > Chordata > Mammalia > Artiodactyla > Bovidae > Madoqua > Madoqua kirkii. The sequence goes on along the minus strand of SJYC01084339.1, from coordinate 31,766 downwards.
TCATCTGGGTATTTCCATATCTGTCCCTCCCAACAGACCGAAGTCCCTCAGTCACCCACTATTCATGTCTGTGGACGGCTGACTTCCTCTCTACCCCCTGCACCCACAACAGGTGCTGTCACAAGGCACATGACAGTGAAAGCCAAATGACTGCTTGAGTTCACACCTTTCTTTCAAAAACAAAAACCTTAACACACTGGAATCAGCCCAAAGGACCAGAAGCCTTTTGCAAAACTAAGCATATGTTGTATCAAAATATTGGAATCACAATGATGACAATTCATTTAAAGAGGCAATTAGCACACTTAAAAATAACTACACATGCAAACATATACATGCCTCCTCTGAATGTAGTTAAACCCTAAATGCATGACACCTGAATACCAGCCCAGCCTGCTACGGATTCATACTGTCTGTCAGTCGCTGGACCTGGCATTTCCACACCCACTGTCCATTTAACTCATGAGTTCTGCAAAGAAGTGACTGTTCTCTCCATTCTGCAGATGAAGACGATGAAGTTCAGCGAAGGAAGGTGTCACAAGTAATTCTCGGTTGGGATTGAAGCCCAGGTCTTGTGACTCTGAATCCATCATTTTCCCACACTGGGTCAGAGACCTCTTCAAGACCCAAGTTCCTCACTTCCTCTAAGTAAGAGATGGGCCTCAGTGATGCCTAATTTGCTCTTCAGCACAGTGTCCTCATGAGAATACAGAAAGAGATGCCAAGTTGTAAAAGCTATAGAAGCTAAAATATTAGCAAAACCTTACAAGGAAACTTCTGGAAGAGCTGTCTCTTTCTATCCACTCATCCTCTCTCAAACCACTCCAATCACATTTTCATCCCACCATCCACCAAAACTGTTTGTCAAGGTCTCCAGTAACATTGGACATACTTGGCCACCCACTTTCTCCTGGGAATAAATTTCTTCAAATGTTTTGAGGACATCACAGATGTTGATCTTCCTAAATCACAAGCCATTTCTTCTCCATGCCCTTTGCTGGTTCCCATTCTTTCCTTCAACCTATTAATGATGTCACAGAACTCAGATGCCAGATCTCTCCTCTAAACACACTCAGTCTTTGAGCATTTCATCCAGTCTCTTGGATTTAAATACCATCTATGTTCTGCTGACTCCCCAGCTTCTGTGTCCAGCTCAGAACTCTCTTCTGAACCACAGATTCATGGACCCCACTGTTATTTGACACCTTTGTCTGCGTTTTAATGGACATCTCAAATGTAATGCATCCAAAAGAGAACCTGTCGATCCATGGTTTCCTCTTCCTTAGCTAATGGCAAGTCCAACCTTGCAATTGCTCAGGCCAAATGCCTTGGAGCTGTCCTTTGGCTACTTTCTTTCTCTCCTATCCAACACTGAATCTGTCAGGAAATGCTAATGGCCTCACCTTCAGAACAAAGACAAATGGAACCACTACTGTCCAAGCCACCATCCTCTTTATCCTGGAGGACTGCAGTAGTTTCTGACCTGGCTTGCCTACCTCTGCTGTTGCTATGGTCTATTCTCACTCAGAGGCCAGAATTACATGTCAAAGTGTAACTCCATGTAATTCCTCTGCTCACCACCCTCCAGGAGTGTCCTTCTTACTTAATAACAGAGTCCTCAGCAATTCCATTCCTGAATATAATCTAGAAAAAACCAAAACTATGGATTCAAAAAGATACATGCACCCCAGTGCTAATAGTGGCATTATTTACAATTGCCAAGGTATGGAAGCAACTTAAGGGTCCATCAACAGATGAATGGATAAAGAAGACACACACACACACACACACACACACACACACACACACACACACACAGGCTACTTAGCCATAAAAAGAATGAAATTTTACCATCGGCAGCAGCACGGATGGAACTGGAGGGCATTCTATTAAGTAAAATAAGTCAGGCAGAGAAAGACATAGACTGTATGATATCATTTACATGTGGAATCTAAAAAATATGACAAATTATAGTAAAACAAAAGTGAAAATAGCAAAAAAAAAAGAGGGGGGGCAGACACAAAAATATAGATAAGAAAGTAGTGGTTACCAGTGAGGAGAAGGAAGTGGGAAGGGGGAGTACAGAATAGGAGGGGGAAAGGGTTACTATGGGATGACATGAAACCATGTGTGTGAAACTTCTGAAAACTATAAAGCACTGGAGAAGATTTTTTATATTTATTTATGGCGGCGTTGGGTCTTAGTTGTGGCACAAGCTTTCTTGTAGCACGTGGGATCTCAGTTTCCCAATCCTCAATCGAACCTGTGTCCTCCATTCTGGAAGGTGGATTCTTAACCACTAGGCCACGAGGAAAGTCCACCACTGCAGAATTTAAGGAATATTTCATTCAGTAAAAAAGAACAAGGATCTTATAACGGCTACATGGCCCAGCTCCCCCACTGCCACCTACATCCCTTTTACCTGCCTGACGTCACCTCTTAACATGTTCCTTCTTTGTGCCAGTCTGGCCACACTAGGTACGGTTATGCCTCAGCGCCTTTGCACTGACTGTTTCCTCTCTCTAGCAGATTCTCCTGTTAAATATTCACACAACTCATTCCTTCATCCCTAAGGTCTCTACTCAAACATCCGCTTTTCAATGAGGTCTGCCCTCACTGTTCAATTTAAAGTCACAAATCATCAGCCATGTTCTACAATTTCTTTGTTTCTATCACTTACTACTGGCAACTCACTCCAGTATTCTTGCCTGGGAAATCTGATGCACAGAGGAGCCTGGTGGGCTGCAGTCCCTGGGGTCACAAAGAGCTGGACAGACTGAGTGACTGAGCACGCACACATCATTTAATGCTTTCTAACATCCCCCACTCCAGTGCTCTTGCCTGGAAAATCTCATGGGAGGAGGAACCTGATAGGCTGCAGTCCATGGGATCACTAAGAGTCGGACAAGACTGAGCGACTTCACTTTGACTATTCATTTTCATGCATTGGAGAAGGAAATGGCAACCCACTGCAGGGTTCTTGCCTGGAGAATCCCAGGGACGGGGGAGCCTAGTGGGCTGTCATCTATGGGGTCGCACAGAGTCGGACACGACTGAAGTGACTTAGCAGCAGCAACATCCTACACATTTATTGATTGATTATGTTTATTATGTATTACCTTACTCCACTAGAATATCTTCATGGAGGAGGAGATTTTCACCTGTCTTGTCTACTGCTATATCCCCAGTTTCTCTAACAGTGCCTGGCATATAATGAGTGCTCAAAAATCTTTGATAAATGAATGAATAAATGAACAAATGAACTGCTCAGCAAATGCCTGAAGAAAGAGTGGTTAAGAAAATGAATGGACTGGCAGACCATGAAGAGTCCCCCCTTCTAAGGAGAAGGCTTACTCGAGGCTCTGATGCAAGGCTAAGACACAAGTTGTTTGAATCAGTCCAACATCCCCGCCCTTCTCAGAGCTGGTGGATGAGAATCTGTGAGTGTCCTTTGTGGGGAGCGGGTGGGAGTGGGGAGAAAGAGGCACTGCAGCCAACAGCAGGGCTAGGAAGTAGGGGTTTACCAACACGACACCTACCATCCAGAGGTGCGTTAGGAGGCCGCCAGAATCAGCTTGTTTCTCAGTTCCCCCTTTTGTGCTTTTCTTTCCAAATCAACTAAAGAACGAGTTAGTTGAATCAACTATACTCAGAGCAAAGCAACAGAGATGGGGTAGAAGGGGCATCCGGGAAACTGTCCGGTTTTTCACGCACCAATTCCAGGAAAGGAAGACTACTGCACTGATCCAAATGACCTTTGTGGCTTGCCCTTGGGTCAGAAGGCTAGGCCTTCTCAGGGAATTCCTAGGAGGAAGAGTCTTAATTAAACATGGAAGCTGATGACTTCTTGAGGTAAGGGAACAAACAAGCAAGGATGGGGGATGGGCCCTGGGCCTTGAGAAAGTGATGGAGAGGAAGGAGTCTAAGAACATCCAATGGACCAGAGCCTGTTGCAGTGATAAGCTTATGTTCCATGAAATTATCAGAATAGACTCATTTGCTTACCACAATAAAATAAAATGACAAGTGAATCAATTAGCATAGGAACTAACATGGCTGTAATATAGGAAGTAAAAAAATAAATATGTGTCTGTGTACGTTCCAAGTCACTTCAGTTGTGCCCAACTCTTTGCAGCCCCATGGACTGTAGCCTGCCAAGCTCTTTTGTCCATGGAATTTTCCAGGCAATAATACTGGAGTGAGTTGCCATTTCTTTCTCTAGGGAATCCTCCTGGCTCAGGGATCAAACCTGTGTTCCCTCTGTCTCCTGCTTTGGCAGGTAGATTCTTTACCACCGAGCCACCTGGGAAGCCGAAATATATACATATTCTTCTAAATAACCCTTTCTGAAACAAATATTCAAAGTTCAAACCTAGAGAATGATAAAAAAAAAAAATCAAGAAAAGGACTCTGAAAAAGTAGTGAGCTGAAAAATTACAATCTATATTAATTCAAAATAGTTGTTTATAAGGTGACTATAGTATTCAATATGTAATGTGACTATATTGGTTCCTAAGATAGAAAAGGTATAGGATAGAATTATAAAATTAATAATGATCACAAACTAAAAATCTAGATTTCATTAGAACCTATGCCTTCCCTTAAGATTACAAATATTGATTAGTAATTTATATTGCAAGGAAAATGTAAGTTTAAATACTTCTTTTATAATTTTAAAAACTTTACTGAGGTGAAATTCAAACAAAAAGACAATTCTTTCAAAATTAACACTTGTGTGGCATTTAGTACATTCACTCACAACGTTTTGCAATCACTGCCTCTATCAGATTCCAAAATATTTTCATCATCCCCAAAAGAAAACCCCATACTTATTAAGTAGTTTCTCCCTACTCCACTGGCCTCACCCTCTGGAACCCACCGATCTGTGTTCTGTCTCTGTGGATTCACCTATTCTGAATAGTTTAATATAAGTGGAACCATACCATATGTGATTTTACGTTCTTCTTTCATTTAGCATAATGCTTTTGAGCATAATGTACATTATTCACAATGTAGCATATATCAGTAGTTCATTTCTTCTTGTGGCTGAACAGTATTCCGTATATGCATATACCCAATTTTGTTCATCCATTCATCCACTGATGGGCATATGGGCTGTTTCCACCCTTTGGCTATTGTGAATAGTGCTGCTATGAACAAATGTATGCAAATATTTGTCGGAGTCCTTATTTTTAATTCTTCAGGGTATACAGCTAGGAGTGGAATTGCTGAGTCATATGATAATTCTGTTTAACTTACTGAGAAACTCAAACTTTTTCCACTGCGGCTGCACATTGTACATTTCTACCAGCAATGTATGAGTGTTCCAATTACACCACATCCTTGCCACCAACACTTAAATTCCATTTTTATTATAGCCATCCTAGTGAGTATGGTGTCTTACGGTAGTTTTGATTTGTATTTCCCTAATGACTAGTGATGTTGAGTATCTTTCCACGTGTTTTTTGGCCATTTGCATATCTTCTTTGGGGAAATGTCTAGAACTTTTTTGTTCATTTTTAAATTAGGTTGTCTTTTCATTGTAGTGTTGTAAGAGTTCTTTACATATTCTACATACTAGACCCTTATAACATATACAATTTGCAGGGGGTGGAAAGCAGGAGGGAGGTTCAAGGGACATACATTTAATATGGCTGATTCATGTTGATGTATGGCAGAAACCAACACAAAGTTGTAAAGCAATTATCCTCCATTTAAAAATAAAGAAATATTTTTAAAAGCTAAGCACAGAGCTTAAAAACAGATATATGATTTGCAAAATATTTTTCTCCTATTCTGCAGGTCTTTCTTTTTTTTCACTTTCTTGATAACGCCCTTTGATACAAAGGAATTTTAAAATTTTCATGGAGTCCAATTCATTGTTTTTCTTTTGTTGCTCATGCTTTTGATGTCCTATGTAAGAATTCATAGCCAAATCCAAGGTCACAAACCATTACCCTATGTTTTCTTCTAAGAATTTTGTGGCTTTAGTCCTGAGACTTGGGTCAGGAATCCCTTTTGAAATGACTTCTGTATACAGCATGAAGTAGAGTCCAGTTTCATTATTTTGCCCGTGGTTATCCGTTGTTCCAAACCATTTGATGACGAGACTGTTATTTCTCTGTTGACTGGCCTTGGCACCCTTGATGAAAATAACTGCAACTAACCACAGACATAGAGGTTTATTTCTGGACTCTTATTTCCATTCCATTGGTCTATATGTCCAACCTTATACTACAACCACTGCAGATGATGACTTCGGTCATGAAATTAAAAGATGCATTTTCCTTGGAAGAAAAGCTATGACGAACCTAGACAGCATATCAAAAACCAGAGACATTACTTTGCCAACAAAGGTCCATCTAGGCAAAGCTATGGTTTTTCCAGTAGTCATGTATGGATGTGAGAGTTGTACCATAAAGAAAGCTGAGCGCTGAAGAATTGATGCTTTCGAACTGTGGTGTTGGAGAAGACTTGAGAGTCCCTTGGAGACCAAGGAGATCCAACCAGTCAAACCTAAGGGAAATCAGTCCTGAATATTCACTGGAAGGATTGATGCTGAAGCTGAAGCTCTAATACTTTGGCCCCTTCATGTGAAGAACTGACTCACTGGAAAAGACTCTGATGCTGGCAAAGACTGAAGGCAGGAGGAGAACGGGACGACAGAGGATGAGATGGTTTGATGGCATCACCAACTCAATGGACATGAATTTGAGCAAGCTCCGGGAGTTGGTATCGACAGGGAAGCCTGGTGTGCTGCAGTCCATGGGGTAGCAAAGAGTCAGACATGACTGAGCAACCAAACTGATCTGAACTGAATAGTATGAGCACACTGTTCTGACCGTGGTGCTCTTGTATGAACTGGGAAGCGTTATCCAACTTTGCTCTTCTCTTGTAGAACTGCTATGGCAATTCAGTATTCATTGCAATTCCATATGTGTTTGAGGATCAGTTCTTCTATTTCTTCTAAAAAACTTGACAGGGATTGCATTGCACATGTTTTCAAGTCCTTTATTAAAATATAAAAAATTAAAATTTTGATTAAAATAAATGATTCCAGCATGTGACATTTATAACAGGCATGCCTAAGATAAAATTACATAGAAGACTAAAACTAAGCAGATATATCAGGCAAATAAAAAGCAGAAGTGGCAAAATTAATAACAAGTTAAGCACAATTTTGGGGCAAAAAGCATTAAAGAGACTAAGAGCAATACTTAAGTTGATAAATGACACAATCTACTAAGAAGAAATGACAGACATAAACTTTTATGTAGATGGATAAACCACAGGAATATAAAACGTTGACAAACTGTTAGAAGCACAAAGAGGATTTAACCAAACCATAAACATAAAGAGACACTAGCACATTTCTTCAAAAACTGACAAATCGATCAGATAGAAATGAGTAAGGACAGAAGATTTGAATAACACAATTTCCTCTCTTGATTTGTCTCAATTTAAAGAACACACATTCTTTTCAAATGTGCATGGAACTCTTAAAAACCATGACCATGTGCTAACTACTTAGACAATTACAAACTTTTCAAAAGGTAGAGATGACATGGGCCACATGCTATGATTTTTTTTTGGCACTAATCTAGTTTTTAACAACAAAGAAAGAAGAGAGAGAAAGAGGGAGCAGAAGAACATGGAGGGAGACAGACCCTCTTAAATACTTGGACATTTTAAGAACAAATCTAGTAAATTTGGGGTCAAATAGGAAATCACAACTAAAATTACAGACAATGAAAATACCACCTGAAAAAATCTGTGAGAGGCAGACAATGAAAAATGTATAACTTCTTACCTAAATGAATTTATTAGAAGACAAGAAAGGCAAAATAGATGAATTCAGCACTCAAGAAGCTAGAACCAAAAACAAAATAAGCCAAAAGTCTTTAGAAGAAAGACTAAATAAAGTACTGTAGAAGGCAAATTTTACATAAACACGAGGAGGACTTCTTTTTTGAAGAGGTTAACAAAACAGTAAAAAACTGACAAGAAAAAAGAAAAAGGTGCCCCGAAAAGGAATGAAAAATACGTAGTAGAATCTTTGAAAGTTATTGTTGAGAATTCCTTTGTAACAGAGTATAAGGCTAATTTTCACAAATGTTCATTATTTTCAGCTTAATTCTGTCGTGTAAATCTTCTAAATAACTATTAGTTTTCTTTTTTCTGTTTGATCTATTGGTTTCTGAGACAGGTAGGTCAAAAAATTTCCACCATGATTGTGATTTTATCAATTTCTTGCTGTATGTCCATTTTTGGCTTCATATATTTCAGAGCATTGTTGTGTATTTGCAAATTAACAATTATTGTATCTGGAGAAGTATACCTTTCATTATTTAATTGGTGTATCCAATGAATGCTTACTAGAAGGTTGTCTGGCTGACACTTGGATTACCAGTTTCCATCACCCACCCCAATGCTGCGGAAGGCAGAAGATTCACTGAGGAGGGATCTATAGGAGTTGAGGGTGATTTGGCTTTTCTCTCATCCTGAACCCCCACTTTCAAGCCACGTGAGAAAGACCTCCGTCACCTGTCAGGACTTGGAGTGCAACACAACAGGGTCGTGGCACCTCATTCCCTGGTGAAGTCTGGTGAGAAAGAGCTTTCAGGAGGACTCAAACTGTGTCTCCAGAGTCAAGAGGCTCTGTAACTAGAAGGTTCTAGAAGATGCGAGGAGAGCTGGAGCCGCCAGAAGAGCCTGCAAGGAGAGTCAGAGAGCGATCTGCACGTCCACGGTGTGGCAAGTTCGGGATGTGTGAGTTGCTGGGGGCAGATGAAAGCTAAGGACAGCGGTTGGCTGAAGGTATCTAAAGAGGTTCACCCAGGACAGCAGCCTGACAGGCAGGGGCGAGTGTCTTAGCAGCAGGAGATGGCAACAGGTATGCCACCTGCCGAGTGGATCCCCAGCTCAGTGCCCATGGAAAAAAGGCCACGTGTGAGGGTCTGCTACAGCAGCAGGCACAAAGGCCAGGATATCAAGACTAGTGAGCGTGCTGTTCTGATCTATTCCTTAATCCTGCCTTTCCCTGTCCTGACTCTGAAGCCTCCAGCAGCATCACAGGAAATGGCAGTGGGAGGAGAGGCAACAAACCACCCCCTGCCCACCGCAGTTTTCCAAGACCATGGGCCGGGAAGGAAAGGACCAGGGTGGACCTCTGCTTTCTCGTACCCTGTGGAGTCCAGCCTGCTGAAAAACCCAGACTGAGAGCAACACCGTATGCTGACACAGCACTTTGGAACTCCAAACGCTTTCAGGTGTTTGAAACACTTTTCCCACAAAAGCCTGAAGATTCTTGAAATATACAACCAGTGGGTACTATTTTTTTTTTTTTTTAATCTACAGAAACAGCGCTGGCTTTGGACTTAGACTGACCTGGGGGAACTCCAGTCCTGCCGCTTAACTTGCTGCAGGACCTTTGGCAGCTCATTGCAACTACCTACTCCTGGGTGTCTTTATGAACGAACCCCACCTCAGCGCAGAGAGAATTATACAAGGATATGAAAACACAGGGCCAGAGGTCAATACGATCCCCTCCCCCAAACCCAAGGAAGCCACACAAACAAACAAATAAATAAATAATTCAGGCTGTAAGCAATGCAAGTGTTAAATATCTTTTCTGTTTTGGAAACTGAGGATCAACATGGAAAAATGACTTATCCAAAGTCACACAGGCAGTATTTATGATAACAAAGACAAGAAGCCCTGACTGACTGGGGCCAACACATGCCCTACCATTATTCACGCCTGTCCCAACACATATATCAGTCCTGATTAGCCCAGAACTGTCCTGCTTTATGCCTCTTGTCCTGGGGTAATTTTTAATAGTGCCCTCTTTCACCTTAAAATTGTCCTGGTTTGGACAGCAAATTATATGGCCATCTACCATCTTAACAAATCAAACCCACCCTTGTAAGAACATCTCAGATAGAGGACTGTCATTCAATTCAGTGTTTCCTGACTCTGTATTCAAAATAAGGAAAACAGCATCTTACCCCAACCTAATGCCCCGTCAACTGCATCAGGGCACCCAGCCCCATAACTTACTATGTATACAGTGATTTTATGAATTCAGTGGGGAATGAAATGCAATTTTGTCAGGCTTGTCTGTGTCCATAATGACTGAGTCAAATTAATCATCTTGGATAATACCCCTGTGTCTCCCGTCCCAGAGATGTTTAATAGAATTTTTCTGATTCATGTCTTGCAGTCCATCAGATTTGGAGTATTGCCACCCTTCTGAAAATCAGTATAATAATGCGTTCTTGTTGGGGTATCATTTTCCAGGGCTAAAAATGCTTCTCAAAAATAAATAAATAAAAGCCCATGCCATATATAAGCGAAATGGGAGTGAAAAAGCCATATTGTTAAAATTAAATGTGGATTCCGGTGGTGTTGGGGAGGGCAGGAGGATATAATAGCTTTTTAAGCCTTTATTTACAGGCAGAACCTCCAAGCCATGGCAACGGGGATGGAGGAGACTGTAGAAAACTCTCCCGCTAGTGGTCTTGACCCTGAAATGCTTAGGCTGGAGCAGACAGAGGCATCACAATGTGATAACGACAACCAGTCCCACTTGACATGAGTTTTGTTTATTAAAAGTGTATCTGGGAACAAACATGATAATCCTGCAGGTTTTTGGCTCAGGAAATTATCTGAGTCACTTTAAGGTTCAGGCAGCTTTCCAGACTGATCCACTTGTGGGGGATGCTTCTGGAAAAATGAGCAATTAGTGGAAGGGTTTCCTTCTTCTTTAGGAGGAAGCAATTCCAGGAGAACTGAAGTAGCAAGGCTGGGAATAACTTGGGGGTCACAGCTTTTGAGTGACAGAGTATGGCCTGGGCACCATCATTATCCCATTTTACAGACAAGCAGGCTCTCTTTTCTAATAACTGGCAGAAGTTTATTTTAATAACATACTTTTTTTTTTTTTTTACAATCACATACCCAACTGCCTCTTTGACACTTTCCCTTGGATGTCATAAAGGCGAGGTCTGCAAAATTTTTTCTATGAGGGTGGAGATAATAAACCTTTTTGGCTTTGTGGGTCATATAGCCTCTGTCACAACTATTTTGCCTCTGCTTCTGGAGCATGAAAGTAGTCAAGACAGTATTGAAACTAATGAACATAGCTGTGTTCCAATAAAGTTTTATTCACAAATGTCAAGTGGGTGGCCAGATTTGCCATGGTTTGCTAACCCTTGTCCTAGAGGTGGTTTTTCTTCTCCTTAGAATTTTTACCATCTAACACATAAAATTCTTGATTTTTTAAAGATACTTATTGCCTGTTTCAGAAACCTGTATCTGGGTCAAGAAGCAATAGTTAGAACTGGACACAGAACAATGGACTGGGAAGTGGAAATGGGAAAGGAATATGGCAAGGCTATAAAAAAGGCTGCTTATTTAACTTATATGCAGAGTGTATCATGTGAAATGCCAGGCTGGATGAATTACAAGCTGGAATTAAGATTGCCAGGAGAAATATCAACAGTCTCAGACATGCAGATGATACCACTCTAATGGCAGAAAGTGAAGAGGAATTAAAGAGTCTCTTGATGCAAGTGAAAGAGAAGAGTGAAAAAGCTAGCTTGAAACTCAACATTCAAAAAACGAAGATCATGGCATCTGGTCCCACGACTTCATGGCAAATAGAAGGGGAATAAGTGGAAGCAGTGACAGATTTTATTTTCTTGGGCTCCAAAATCACTGTGATGGTGACTAAAGCCATGTAATTAAAAGCCTCTTGCTTCTTGGAAGGAAAGCTATGACAAACCTAGACAGTGTATTAAAAAGCAGAGACATCACTTTGCTGACAAAGGTCCATTCAGTCAAAGCCATGATTTTTCCAATAGTCATGTACAGATGTGAGAGTGGGACCATAAAAAAGGCTGAATGCCGAATAACTGACACTTTCGAATTGTGGTGCTGGAGAAGACTGTTGAGAGTCCCTTGGACTGCAAGGAGATCAATCCTAAAGAAAACCAACCCTGAACATTCACTGAAAGGACTGTTGCTAAAGCTGAAGTTCTAATACTTTGGCTACATGATGCAGAGAGTCAACTCATTGAAAAAGACCCTGATGCTGGGAAAGACTGAAGGCAAGAAAGAGAAGGGAGTGGCAGAGGATTAAATGATTAGATAGGATTACCAACTCAATGGACATGAATTTGAGCAAATTCTGGTAAACAGTGTAGCCTTGTGTGCCGCAGTCCATGAGGTTGCAAAGAGTTGAACATGATTTAGTGACTGAACAACAATAATTGTCTGTTCCCTTCTCGAGAATATAAATTCCACTGTTTGGTCACTGATTATCCCTAGGGCCAAGAACAGTGCCTTGCACATAGTAGGGCCTCAATATTTGTTGAATGAAATAACAAATGAATGAGAATAGGGGTTTTGGACTGCTGGGTTTGCAGCTGTGTCTCCAGCTCCTGGGACACTGTGTGGCACACAGTAGGTACTCAGTAAACATTTTTTAATGCATGAATACATGAATGAATTTACTAACAGCCCACTGATGGTACAGAGGGCTGGCTCAGCACCATCTTCTCTGTTCTAAGAAGTTAGAGCAAAGATCTGAGGTGGCCTTCTCCTTAGAGACGCTGTTTAGCACAAAGTAGTTATAACTTGACCCATGGACATCTCTTGGTTCCCTGTCCTCATCTTAGAAATCATCTTCCTGTGAAAGTGTCTGAATTCCAGCTCTGCCCTTCATAGTCTGTGTAACTTTAGGAAACCCGTTGGCACTGCTACTTCTGGATCTCAATTATACCAACTGTGAAAATTCAGTCAAAGCCATGATTTTTCCAATAGTCATGTACAGATGTGAGAGTGGGACCATAAAAAAGGCTGAATGCCGAATAACTGACACTTTCGAATTGTGGTGCTGGAGAAGACTGTTGAGAGTCCCTTGGACTGCAAGGAGATCAATCCTAAAGAAAACCAACCCTGAACATTCACTGAAAGGACTGTTGCTAAAGCTGAAGTTCTAATACTTTGGCTACATGATGCAGAGAGTCAACTCATTGAAAAAGACCCTGATGCTGGGAAAGACTGAAGGCAAGAAAGAGAAGGGAGTGGCAGAGGATTAAATGATTAGATAGGATTACCAACTCAATGGACATGAATTTGAGCAAATTCTGGTAAACAGTGTAGCCTTGTGTGCCGCAGTCCATGAGGTTGCAAAGAGTTGAACATGATTTAGTGACTGAACAACAATAATTGTCTGTTCCCTTCTCGAGAATATAAATTCCACTGTTTGGTCACTGATTATCCCTAGGGCCAAGAACAGTGCCTTGCACATAGTAGGGCCTCAATATTTGTTGAATGAAATAACAAATGAATGAGAATAGGGGTTTTGGACTGCTGGGTTTGCAGCTGTGTCTCCAGCTCCTGGGACACTGTGTGGCACACAGTAGGTACTCAGTAAACATTTTTTAATGCATGAATACATGAATGAATTTACTAACAGCCCACTGATGGTACAGAGGGCTGGCTCAGCACCATCTTCTCTGTTCTAAGAAGTTAGAGCAAAGATCTGAGGTGGCCTTCTCCTTAGAGACGCTGTTTAGCACAAAGTAGTTATAACTTGACCCATGGACATCTCTTGGTTCCCTGTCCTCATCTTAGAAATCATCTTCCTGTGAAAGTGTCTGAATTCCAGCTCTGCCCTTCATAGTCTGTGTAACTTTAGGAAACCCGTTGGCACTGCTACTTCTGGATCTCAATTATACCAACTGTGAAAAGAGGAGTTGGACCAATGGATTTTCAAACCCAAATTCAATTCATGTATGTGTCACTGATTCACAGGTACACAGGCAGACATGAAGTGGTGCTGATTTTAAAAGCATTTTAAAATGATAAGTAGGCTCTCCAGTCGTTTCTGTGTTAAAAGAGCTTCTGGGAAAAAATTATGTCTATTTGCAGCTTTTTTTTTCTTTTCCATTTCTACCTTTTGAAAACTCCATAAGTAGCGTCACCTGAAAATGTGCCACGCCAGCTGTCTGGGGCTGAAGGTGCTGAGTTCCTAAGAGACTGGTCTCCGTGAGTGCTCTGAGGCCCTGTGATAATGGGATAAGCAGGGAAGACCCCCAGTTTGCGTTGCTCCAGGAACACTGCCCTGCTCAGACCCTTCCGAGGCTTATCTGCCTTCACAGCAGGGATACAGTACCTGTCTGGCATCCAAAGACTCCTGTACCAGACCCTGCAGCATCACATGACGCCAGGCACGGTGAGCCCCCTGAAGGCCCCAGACACTGCACGCTCTGGTATCATTAGGCCCCTGGGTGTGCTGGACCCTCTGCCCAGGTCATTGTCCTCCCAGGTGACATCTGCTCATTCTCAGAACAACCACAATACCCTTTGCCTTCCCAGGTGGTGGCACCAAGGACAGAGCCCAGCACCCTAAGCCTGCTCTGTACAGAATGGAGCAGGGACTCCTACAGCCTGGACCCCATACTCCCTCTAATATGCCCCAAAAGTCCCATCAGGAGACTGAAACCCAGAGTTCATCCACACCCCTAAGGTTTACTGTGAGCCAGCTCTGTGAGCCAGCTTTTGCTGTTCCATTTCTCTGAAGCTTTGTTCAAATCATAATAACAGCAAAACATCTATATAGTACTTACCATTTACTCAGCACTTCCATGCCCTAGGACTTTTCATACATGAATTTACTTATCTTCACAACAACTCTAGGAGGTAGGGCCTACAATTATAATCCATTTCATGAGGAAGAAAGGGAGGCACTGAGATTTGAAACTGGCTGAAAGTCAAAAGCTGTGAAGGGTTAGGACCAGGATTCCAGGTCAAAAGTCTGGCTCAGGGGGTCTGAATCCTTCCAACAACCACTGATGAGCTTGGGAGCAAATCTCCCGATGATTGAGCATTCAGATAAGACCACAGCCCTGATCAACACATCAGCTGAAGTCTCAGGAGAGATCTTGAGCCAGAGGCATTCAGCTAAGCCACACCTGGATTTCTGACCCATGAGAACTGTAAGATAATGAATACATGTTGTCTTTATATTTAAAAGTCTAGCTCTTAATCTCTGTGGGATTCTGCCTCTTTATAAATAGGAGGGACAGGCTCCCTCAGGAACAATGCTGAAGGCCTGTGTTGATTCTGTCTCCATGGGCAGCTCCCGGCTGCCTCCTCCCTTATTCTCTGATCTCTCCTCTCCAGCAGTCCTCAGGTAGACATATGCCTGTGCCCCACCCAGCTGGTAAGCCCCTTGAATATCGACCCTCCTTAATGTTTGAGGCAGACAGTGTACCCCAGGCTATGCGTCTCAATCTGTACTGTGCACAGAAATCACCTGGGGACCTTGATAAAATGCAAGTTTTGACTTAGGAGGTTAGGGTGGGACCTGAGATGCCACATTTCCAACAAGCTCCAGGGGACGCTCCTGGCCCACGGGTCACACTGTGGATAGCAAGGCCTTAGGTATTAAAAGCACAGACTCTGACCCAGACAGACCATGGTTCAAATGCCAGCTCTGTCACATCTCAGCCTGGAATCCTTAACCTCTGAGAGGCGGGAAAACTTACCCAAGACCCCATAATAAACACGGAGTCACAAACAGCAGCTTTGTTCTGACTTCCAGTCCAGAGTCTCAAGACTGCAGCTAAATACCCGCTCTCCTGATTCCTGGGCCCAGACATGGCTATTTGGGTGTGTGCATGTATATGCCCTATATATGTCAACACATGTGAGTGGGTGGATAGGCAGCCATGTATACATGTTTAAAAAATGTGTTATGTGTATGTGCCAAAAGTCAGCATGTGTGCCAGGGCATAGTGAGAGTTGTTCATTCACTCACTATGCCACCAGATATTAACTGAGCTCCTACTATGTGCTAGGTCCCCACGTCCGTGAAACCAGCAGTCTAGGAGGGAGGCAACCATCCACAAATAAAAATATCATTTGTGTGTGTCTGTATGTGTGTGTACTGCACAAGCTGGGTGCCCTTATCGTCTCCATCTCAATGAGGACACTGAGGCACTGACAGGTTGAGTAACTTGCCCCGGGTCACAGACTGATGCTTAATGCTGGCAAAGTTGTGTATCTGCAAGCATGACAGGGTCAGAGTGATGTGCATATACGCTTGTACCTGTGCATGAATGCCTGCAGACGTGTGTGTGTGTGTGTGTGTGTGTGTGTGTGGGTGTGGGTATGTCTGTTGGTGTGCTGGTATGTAGGTGGGGTGTGTAGGTGTAGGTCATATGTGTATGTGCCCAGAGGCACTTTTCCACAGATATCTCTAAATATTCCATAAATAAGATTTTCTGACACCACAATAGCATCACAAGGACACACGAGTACACAAACATTTTTTTAGATGCTTGGGTTTTCAGAGTTCCTAAAATTCTGTCCATGGAGAAAGGGGGGTGAAAGTCAGGGCCAGCAGATCCCAGCAGATCCGGGGAAGCTCAGACCCCCTTTTCCCCTGGGGTAGCCCTGGAGCAGTTTCACAGCTCATCATCCATTAAGAGGCTAAAAGAATTCTGCCCCTCCCAGGAAGTTAAATAAATTGCTCAGGCTGTAATGGGCCAGTCCCTCCACACTCCCAGCGGGAAAAGGCACTCACCTTGGTGAGCCGATTGACACAAGATACAAATGGCCAAATCCGGCTAGGTTCCCTTCTCCATTATACCACATCTCTAAAAACAGAGACATCTATACACATACCCTGATAATTCTTTTCCCTTTTTGTTGAAACACAGGATATAAATAGTGGACAACTATTGACACAACTATGTGGACAACTCAATGACAAATCTTCACAAAACAAAAATACCTGCGTAACTAGCACCCAAACAAGGACAGAAAACTTACCAGCACCTCCAAAGCCCCTCAAGGCCCCTCACTACCTGTCCTGGCCCCCACCACCAGGGTAACCACAATTCAGATCTCTATCACCGTAGATTAACTCTGCCTGTTTCTGTGCTTTATGTAAATGGAGTCATACGGAAAGCTCTGTTTGGGTGTTTGGCTCCTTCCATTCACCCTGTTGTTTCTGAGATTTATGTACTTGGTTATAAACTGCTCCTTCTCGATGCTGTGTAGCATTTCACTGTGTAAGAATATTCTGCAATAATCTATCCAGTCTGCTGTTCGTAGGCATTTGGACTGTTTCTAGTGTTGTGCTTTTATGAAAAGTCTGCTACGAACATTCTTATTCATGTCTTTGGGTGATCAAACGAACGCATTTCTGTTGAGTGAACACTCAGGAGTTGAATTACTAGGTCACTGAGCTCCGATACTGAGAAATGGTTTTCCAAGGTAGTTGCACCAATTTATGCAACAATGTATGAGGACACCAGGGCTCCCCTGGTAGTTTAGCTGGTAAAGAATCCGCCTGCAATGCAGGAGACGCTGGGTTGATTCTGGGGGTGGGGAGATCACCTGGAGAAGAGACAGGCTACCCTCTCCAGTATTCATGGGCTTCCCTGGTGGCTCAGATGGTAAAGAATCTGCCTGTAATGCAGGAGTCCTGGATTCAATCCCTGGGCTGAGAAAATCCCTTGGAGGCGTGCATTCTTGACTGGAGAATCCTGTGGACAGATGAGCCTGGTGGGCTATCCACGGGGTCACAGAATCAGACATAACTGAGCGAGTAACACACACACGAGGGCACCAGTGCCTCCACACCCTTGCCCAACTTGGTTTCTTCTATTTTTTCCACTTTCTACATTCTGGGGGGAATATTTAATAAAATATCTTCTCCTATTGCTGTCTGGATTGTTTGCTAAGGCTGCCAGCAAGTGTAAAACTATCAATGCTCCATGTTCACATATCACACAGACACAATCTCCAGCCACAACCCACCACTCTAGAGGGCCATCCCAGCACAGGAAACAGCCCAAAGGAGCACAGAGTGACTTGAAAGGCCTTGAGCTGTTACAGGAAACTTTAAGGTTTTCTTGAGGGGACTTTGATCAGGTCGGGCCACCTCACAATGCTAACAAGGCTTTCACAGGCACTCCTTCTCCATCCCCCTCTCCAAAGAAAACAGTCATTCCTACGGCCTATCTCCCTACCCTTCACCAGCCAGGCACACCCTCCCCTCCAGGCTGTGCATGCCAGCCCCCCAGGCTCCTGAGAGCCACCATCTTGCTCCAGGTCCCTGGGCAGTCTGCAGACTCCGACACCAAGCAAACAGGTGCATCCACAAGGCCCTGGGCTGGCCGGGCTTGAGGATATCTGGGCTGGATTTCTGTTTACCTGAAACATAAGCCTCATTAATTCATGCCACCCTTGCCCTATGTAAAAAAAAAAAAAAATTTTTTTTCACCAAAAACTGGAGCCTAGCTCCAAACATTTACCTAGCTCCTTCACTATTTCACTTCTCTACATGGCACAGTCTAACAACAACAAAAACAAAAGCTTTAGCAAGTTCCTATCCTATTCATCACTGGCCGAGCAGGTTATCCTAGACCCATTTATTCGGCTTTCTTAACTAACGTACACCCACTTAACCAGTCTAACTCAACTGAACCACCTAACTAAGCTACGCCCGCTAGTTTCTTTATCCTGCAGGGTCGGTAAGGCTGCTGCTGCTGCTAAGTCGCTCAGTCGTGTCCAACCCTTTGCAACTCTTTAGGCTGCAGCCCACCAGGCTTCTCTGTCCCTGGGATTCTCCAGGCAAGAATACTCAAGCGGGTTGCTTTTCCTCCTCCAGAGGATCTTCCTGTCCCAGGGACTGAATCCTGGTCTCCTGTGTTTCCTGTACTGCAGGTGGATTCTTTATCTGTTGAGTCATCAGGGAAGTAAGGCTGGTAATAATACCCCCATTTTACCGAACCAGAAAGTTAAGACAAGAGAGGTTAGGTAATTTGGTCAAGGTCACACAGGGAGAACAAAACAGAGGTAGGAGTCCCAGGGAGCCCACACCTGCCTCTTACTCTCACCTGACTCCCTGGCTCTCCACACTTTCCCAGGGGCTGGCAGGATGCAGGATGCCAGGTCTGGCAGGGGCAACCATGTCACACCCAGGCCTTTGTTTCCCATCAGAGTCTCAGGCTTTGATTATATGAAAGACAGAGACATTGGCTGTCTGGACCACAGGAAGGTTCTGTCATAATAATGAGAGGAAGCTGGGCAAACCCAGCCTGGGGCACCAGACTAAAGTGTGGTCAAATGGAGTCGGGGTGGGGAGGGGTCACACTTTAGCCAACTGGCAATTATCAGGAGGCATCTTCTATTTTGTGATGAGGGGTGCATTTATTGGTACATTTTAAAAGAAAGATAGTTCCAACATCATCTTTTCAATTTCAGCCCTTCGTATAATTTGACAGGCATTAGATAAAATGACTGACTGGCCTCCTCTTTGCTGATATTTCTGATGCTGATTTTATCTTCTGTGCCCACCACGTCCTGGGTGGATGACTTTGGCAAGCTGTCTCACCGTGCTGAAAATCAGTTTCTTCATCTGTAAGACACAGCACCTCATGCCATTACCTCTGCCACGTACCAAGCACTGTAATAAGAACTTTGGGTGTAAATGCACCTTATTTACTTCCCCCTATATCACTCTGAAGAACTTCTAAAGACAATACGAGGCTCAGAAAAGTTGGTTGACTTATCTATGGTCGCCCAGCCACGAAATGTCAAGACTAGAACTTGAGCCCGGCTTAGTCTGTCTTCCCCTGTCATTACTTTCATAACTCATCTGACCAACAGCATCTCTTTATGGTTGCCCATGGCGGGCTAAAACCTCACTCAGAGTCACCAGACTCCATGTCGGGGGCCGTACCAGCCTGGGGGCGACTTTAGCCAGCTGGGGGAGGCCAGTCTCCAGTCAGTAGAAAAGACCACTGTCCCTTCTAGGGTTCAGGCAGGGGGTGGAAGAGGCCAACCTATCAAAAGACATAACCCTGAGACACCCAATCGGCCCCCATTCAAGGATGCAAAAAGCAGGGCTCAGAGAGGGCACATAAACCACCCAAGGGTGCCCAGGGAAAGAGGCTGAAGAGGCCACAGTCAGGCTCCGGCCCCTCCACAGGCCAAGGACCCAGCACTACTCTGGAAAGGTCCCACCTCTGGCCCACTGCAACTTGCTAATCCCTGTTGCGCTGTAACAGTGAACAAGTGTGTGAAATCAGGCACTCTCCCATCCTCCCCAGAAAAGACTCAGGTCCTATAGAAGATGCTGAGTTCCAGGTGGCTGGAGTGGGCAAGGGGTGTTGTTTTCAATAAAACCCTTGAAATTAAGTTTCCAATGCAATGCTGTTCCCTCCCACCAACCCATAAACTTCCTGCACCATCTTCATTGTTTCCATCGCTTTTAGAGAGAGTGAACGTTTCCTGGGATTCAATTTCTCTCATAATAGTTGGAAGGAAACAAAACTACATGCCGTAAACATTCACTGCATTGTACAAAAAATATCAGCATTATGGGAGAGGCATAGTAAGTGCAGACCCAGGTCCTCCCCAACCCCTGCCCCACAAGTGTTCATTTCTGGGTTGTGTTTGACTCCGAGACTCCATGGACTGCAGCCCACCAGGCTCCACTGTCCATGGAATTCTCCAGGCAAGAATTATTGGCATGGGTAGCCATTCCCTTCTCCAGGGGATCTTCCCAACCCAGGGATCAAATCCGGGCCTCCTGCATTGCAGGCAGATTCTTTACCGTCTGAGCCATCAGGGAAGCCCTAAATTCTGCCCACAAATCCATGCCCTAATGCCTTCCACGCCTGTGCCCTCAACTATTTAAACTTTTAACAGCCAGGAGGCTAGAGCTTGAAAACATATAGATAGATAGATAGATAGATAGATAGATAGACAGACAGACAGATAGATAGATTAGCTATTGCAGTACGTAATTAAGACTGGTGAGGTGTAAGCACCAACTCTTTCTCAGTAGTTTTCTCTCAAAGAAAACAAGAGAGGTTGGTCCGTTTTCCCGAGCACATGTGTAGGATGCATGATTGAATGTGCATTAGTTCAGCCTGACATGTACTCAATTCTCTCCATATACATAGCTTGCATTTTTTTTTTCGCTTTCATACGTTTTCTTCTCCAGCTGCGAAGTGATATTAAATTTCATCAGATTTGAACACAATCTCTAGTCTTGAGACAGTTTCCTTTAAGGCCCCTCATATTTATTCAGAATTCACGAATCATGTTCCGATAACACAACCATAATTATTTTTAAAGTGTGATGTTTGTGGCTTTAATAGGAAATGCTTGAAAAGGCCTTTTCTCTTTGATTGTTTGTAATCTTAGCAGTAATCGCTGCCGTTCCCTTCTCTGCGCCACAGCAGGCAGAACACAATTTCATTTTCATATGAATCGGGAGCTCTTCACCCAGGTTTTAATTAAAGCAATAAAAGTCATGTCATCTTTGCCCTTTACAATGTAGACAGACTCAGGGGCCGGAGTTACTAAGCCTAGACTCTTAGACTTCAGTAGTGGCAGGAGGTCTCTGTCTCCTGGTACATTTGCTGCAAGTATTTTTGTTTGCTTCAGAAAGACTCTATGGCTGCAGCGTCTTCCTCTGTAAAACGGGAGAGCAACCTTACCTACCTGAGAGACGGAAGGGCACCAGCCCTGGAGAACACGGAGCCCCCGAGCCTGAGTCCACGGAAGGCCTGGTAAATGCCCATGACCATCACCAGCAGCAGCATTATTTAGGGCTGGAAAAGGCCAACAGACCATCTTCCTTCATTACTCACATGAGCCAACTGAGGCTCAGAGAGATACCAGTGCAAGGTGAGGGGAACAGGGCAGAGCTGAACCTCAAATCCAGAGTCTCCGGGCTCTTTCCCCATTCTGGGCACCCTACACTGTCCCCTGCTGGAAGGAGGCTGAAGCTTCGAGACAGGGACAGTGCCTGGGGACTGCAGATCTGACCCTAACGAGCAACCTATCTTCTGGCCTCCAGGTTAGACCATCGACCTAGTGGAGGTCAATGCTTGATCCAGGTGGTAAGAAAAACAGACCAGGCATCCCTGAGGATGGGGCTGACATCCGTCTCTTTGCCCAATGTCCCAGGCAGACCACTGTCTACTTCCCCTACAAATCCACCCCACCCTATGCAGCTCCATCAGCACCCAGTGACTCATGCCTCTCCAGCGTGTCCCCTTTCCCCAGCATGCTCCCAGCTTTCAGCTCTGGCTTCCCATCCATCACACCCCAGCATCACCCCGAGTCCCTCCAGCTCAGCCATCATGCTGATGATGCTGGGCCCTCGGCTCCTCACCCCCAGGAATGCCTGCTTCACTCTGCCAACGCCCTCCCCCAAGAGAGGAGAGCCTCCACCACGCCCACGGCTGCTCACCTTCGAATCACTGCTCACGTCCCACGCTGTGATTTAGATGTCCTACTGTCCAGCTCCTCCCCCAGGGGCTCTTGGAGCCCAGGGTGCCCTCTCTTCTCTCCCTTCCAAACTTGGACTTCCAAATCCCTCACTTCAGTCCCTCTTTTGGGCAATGAAGCTTGGATATCCTTCTGGTACACCTGCTTGGAAAATCCTTGCCCTGGCTTCACTCTAATAATATGCACCCCAACAGCACCTGAACCAAGAACTCAGTCTTCCATCAGTTCAGTTCAGTCGCTCAATCGTGTCCAACTCTTTGCGACCCTATGAATTGCAGCACACCAGGCCTCCCTGTCCATCACCACTCCCAGAGTTTACTCAAACTCATGTCCATTGAGTCAGTGATGCCATCCAGCGATCTCATCCTCTGTTGTCCCCTTCTCCTCCTGCCCCTAGTCCCTCCTAGCATCAAAGTCTTTTCCAATGAGTCAACTCTTCGCATGAGGTGGCCAAAGTACTAGAGTTTCAGCTTTAGCATCAGTCCTTCCAATGAACACCCAGGGCTGATCTCCTTGCAGTCCAAGGGACTCTCAAGAGTCTTCTCCAACACCACAGTTCAAAAGCATCAATTCTTTGGCGCTCAGCCTTCTTTACAGTCCAACTCTCACATCCATACATGACCACTGGAAAAACCATAGCCTTGACTAGACGGACCTTTGTTGGCAAAGTAATGTCTCTGCTTTTGAATATGCTGTCTATGTTGGTCATAACTTTCCTTCCAAGGAGTAAGCATCTTAATTTCATGGCTGCAATCACCATCTGCAGTGATTTTGGAGCCCCGCAAAATAAAGTTTGACACTGTTTCCACTGTTTCTCCATCTATTTGCCATGAAGTGATGGGACCAGATGCCATGATCTTAGTTTTCTGAATGTTGAGCTTTAGGCCAACGTTTTCACTCTCCTTTTTCACTTTCATCAAGAGGCTCTTTAGTTCCTCTTCACTTTCTGCCATAAGGGTGGTGTCATACCCATAACAAATATCGCAGACCTTTGCCACCCTCTCCAACCTCCAGTGCCCTCTCTGCAGGTGACTCACCCACAGTCTCTCTGAGAACAGGAGCATCCTGGTACAGGCGCCCTCTGCCCCCAGCCATCCTATCTATAAAGCAGCACTCCTTTGCTCCTCAGTCCCCCTTCTGGCTAAAAGGCCAGAGCTTCCACTTCTGGGCAGTGGCGCAACAGTACCCACGCCTCCCACCCTCTCCAAAAACTTAAGCCATCAGTTAACTCCTCCCTGTCCTAGCTCTCAGCATTACCCTTTCTCCTAGATGTCATCTATTGAGATTAATTCTAAAGACTCTTGTCTTAAAAAACAACCCCTTCTAGGGAGTCTTCATCTCATTTCAGCTATGGCCCTTGCTCGTCTTCCCCGCTAGACTTCTCATACATTGTCTAGACTTACCATTTATGTCCTCACCTCATACTTCCTCCTCTATCCACCCTGGGATGGGCAGGACATCGCCTACACATCAGAGCTGCTCCTTCTGAGGTCCAGGGTGACTTTCTCTTTGCTAAAACCATCAGATGAATCTCAACTCCTTCCCCAACCAACCCCTCAGAAGTGTGGAACTGCTGCTGCTTCTTGTTTAAATTTTATTTAACTTTTTGAAGTGATAATAAGTCATCTTGGTTGGAAACCCCCGAAAGGTAAAAAGGTACAGTGAAAAGTCTCTTTGTCATCTTTGTCTACCTTCCCAATAACCATAACACACACACACACACACAAAGTACAAAGTCACTTTTACTAATTTCCATAAATCCTTTCCTGGTGGCTCAGACTGTAAAGAATCGTGTGCAATGCAGGTGACCCAGGTTCAATTCCTGGGTTGGGAAGATTCCCTGGAGAAGGGAATGGCTACCCACTCTTGCCTGGAGAATTCTATGGACAGAGGAGCCTGGTAAGCTATAGTCCATGGGGTTGCAAAGAGTCAAACACGACTGAGTGATTAACACTTTCACTTTTATATATCCTTCCAGAGTTATACAAATACACAGAAACATACATTCTTACTATACTTTTGGCATAAATGGTAATATACTAACTGTTCATTGCTTTTCTTCAGTAAGAAATGTGTCTAAAGAATTCTGTCACTTCGGTTTCCTCATTCTATCTCTATAACCACACAGTATTCCATTTGCTAGATGTACATAATTTCTGCAACTAGTCTCATATTACTGCACTTTTTATTTTTTTCCCAATTTTTTGCCATTATAAGCAGTAAGAAAATGAATAAGCTTGAATACATCATTTCTCATGTAGGCAGATCTATCTGTAGGATATATTTCCAAAAAGTGAATTACTAGGCTAAAGGCTGATGCATTTTTTATT
This sequence comes from Madoqua kirkii, assembly GCA_006408675.1. Taxonomy (NCBI): domain Eukaryota; kingdom Metazoa; phylum Chordata; class Mammalia; order Artiodactyla; family Bovidae; genus Madoqua; species Madoqua kirkii. The sequence continues at coordinate 7,107 of SJYC01084339.1, read as the reverse complement.
TTGGTAGATGCTGCCAACTTGCCTTCCATAAAGGTTATATCAATTTACTCTCCTTTCAGTGATGTATAAAAGTGCCTCTTTCCCCCCATGGACTCCAGCAGAGTGTGTTATCAAATCTCTGGATTTTTGCCAATCTAATAGGTGAAAATGCTAGTTTTGTTTCTCTCATGGACTATTTTTTAGCATTTTTCATATATTTAATATCCATTTATTTACCTGTAAACTATTGCTCATTGGGTTTTGAATTGATTTCTAGGAACTCTTTATATATGAAGGGAAATCAGTCCTTTCACTGTATCATAAGTTTAAAACATTCTTGCCCAGTTTTTTGTTTGTCTTTGACTTGACTCATGGTGTTTTGGCCATGCCAAAGTTGTGCTTCATTTTAATTTCCAGTCAACCTTTAATGCCTTTTCTTTTAAGACTGAGCCGTGGAAACACCTTTCCTACTCCAAAGTTGTCATGTGTACTGTAAAGACTTTTTTCTAGTGCCATGATGGTTTTCTTGAGTACACTTAACATTTATTTTATTTAAAGTTTATCCTTTGATAGGGAAGTGGCTGGGCCCAATAGCATCTTTCCCCAGATCTCCTCCTTCCTCCTTGGAACCCTGCCCTTGGCTTCTAAGTCTCCATGGTCCCTACTTCTCCAGCCACTGATTTCAACCTGTCTCACAGTTGTCTTCTCCTTTGTTTTGCTTTCAAATGTTAGACTTCAACACTTCAAGAATCATTTGCCTTGTGGTCTTCTCACTCCCTTCTCCCTCTGTAAATTTCATCCTCTCAAGGTTTTAATACCATGGGCTAAGGACTTTCAAATTCATTTCCACCGTGAGCTTCAGACTTATATAATCATCTACTTACTTGGACGGACATCTCCAATGTAACACATCCATTTCTGGCCTTATCAAACCTGCATCTCCCCAGACAATTTCCAACTTAGAAAACTATGCCATTGTACCAAAAAACAGACTCATCCCAGAAGCCTAAGAGTCATCCTTTACTCTTCTATCCCTCTCTCCCTCTGCATTCATCATCATCAAGACCCACCAACTTTATTTCCAAAACACATTTCAGATCCATCCACTCCTTCCATCTCCTCTGCCTCTACACAATCTAGGGCAATACATCATCCTTCACTGTGACTATTACCACATCCTCCCATTTGGTATTCCTGTATCCAATCTTGCCACTGAGAATTTTAAAGCCCTCTGCAAATCTGATCACATCACTCAATCTCAGTCTCTCTCCATCTCTCGCTAACAAAGTGTAGTAACTTGCTTTGACTATTAAAATACCCTGGAAGTAGTCATGTGCCAGTTTTCTCTCTCTCTAACACAGACATACAAACATATACACAAGCTCTTTCAATCATTCTTAAAACAAATTCTGAAATATTTAGCAGAACTGCTGTTTATAGATAGCCATATGCATATGAAAAAAGATGGTCAGCATCTCTATTGGAGAAATACAAATCAAAACCACAGTGAGGTATCACCTCACACTGGTCAGAATGGCTATCATCAAAACATCTACAAATAATAAGTGCTGGGGAGGGTGTGGAGAAAAAATGTAACGCTCTTACTGTTGGTAGGAATGTAAGTTGGCACAGCTGCTACAGAAAACAGTATGGAGTTTCCTTAAAGAAACTAAAATAGAATTGCCATATGGTCCAGCAATCCCACTCCTGGGTATATATTCGGAGAAAACTCTAATTTGAAAAGATACATGCACCCCAGTATTCACAGCAGCACTATTCACAATAGCCAAGAAGCAACCTACATGTCCATCGACAGATGAATGGATGAAGAGGATGTGGCATACATGCACTCAGCCATAAAAAAGAATGGAATAATGCCATTGGCACTAACACGGATGGACCTAGAGACTAAGGACAAATACCGTAAGCTATCTGCATATGTGGAATCTAAAATATGATACAAATGAACTTACTCACAAAACAGAAACAGACTCACAGACACGGCTACCAAAGTGGAACTGAGGTGAGGGAGGGATAAATCAGGAGTCTGGGATCAGCAGATACAAACTAGTACATAGAAAATAAACAACCAGGACATGATGTATAGCACAGGGAACTATATTCAATAGGCAGTAATAAACCATGATGGAAAAGAATATGAAAAGACGTATATGCACATATATAGCTGAACCACTTTGCTGTACACTGAAAAGTAACACAGTGTTATAAACAACTATACTTCAGTTAAGAAGTAGTCTTTACAGGCACAAGACTGGAAAACTCTACCCACAGCCAGGTAGGCTGTAATGAGGAGGCGACATCTGCAATGGCCCTGAGAGAACAGGCATTTGCTGGGTGAGAGTGGCCAGGGGATTCCCATCGGAGGAAACGCTGCACGCAGAGGCGCAGAGCCGTAAATGAGCACAAGAAGTGACCAGAGGTCCACCCTGTGACCCAAGCATTATTTAGGTGATGAAAACAATAAAAAGAAGACACAGCTAGGTGTTTTTTTTTTAACACTGGTGATTTACATATCTCTTAGGTTAGGTTCTCTTGAAGTGGAGCTGAGATGGGGATTCCCATGAGAGCAACTTGCTGAGAAGTGACTCTAGCGAAGGGGAGGGAGGGAAGCAGGACAGGGCAGAGAGGATGGAGCTGAGGTGGGAGGGAGGGAAGCAGGACAGGGCAGAGAGGATGGAGCTGAGGAGGGATACCGTCTCAGCTGGAGCCGGCTAGAACTCCATGGGGAGTGGCCCCATTGGTTCCCTCTAGGGACAAGGGGCATGGCCTTCTGGAACATCTCCCACTCCCCTTCCTGATTCATGGTCCCAGTTTAGCAGAGAATTCTCTAGGGAAGAGGCAGCTGTGAACAGGTAAAAGCCAACACGCACAACACCTGGGCAATGGATGTCTTGGGCGGGCAAAGGGAATCCGCAGGCGAGGTACCAATAGAATCCACATCACATACCTCATTCAGTTCTCAAAACATCCTAGGACAGAGGTCCCCAGCCTGATGATCTGAGGTGGAGTTGATGTAATCATAATACGAATAAAGTGCACAGTAAATGTAATATTCTTGAATCATCTCAAACCCCACTGCCCCCAACAGCACCACCACCACACTAACCGTGAAAAAACTGTCTTTCAGAAACTGGTGCCCAAACCGATGGGAACTGCTGCCTTAGGAGGCAGGCATTATTTCTCCCACTGGACAGAAAGCTGACATAAATTAATAAGGGCATTTGGCTGGTATATGGGAAATCTGGAATTTTTGGTAGTCTGGAAATCTGGTATATGGAAATCTGAATCTAGGTCTGCTAAGATCCAAGAGCAGTTCTTTTCCTCCTCACTCTCATCCCAGGAAAAGGGACACTCTTTCTGGGTCACTTGACCAGGAGCAATCAATCCCTGTAACTCTTCAATGGGGTATCCTCTTAGGATGGGGAAGAGCTGATCTCTGCCAGGCCCACCACCCCCAGAAGCTACTGATGGGCCAGAAATTATGTCTGACTATTGCATCTCAGGCCCAGACCACCCAGGAAAGTCTGGTAGCAAAGAAACTCAGGGTCCTCAAGGGAGGGAGGAAAAGGGATAATATATGGAAACTAAGGCTGCTATGCAGGAATTTTGTAGACTTGCAAAAAAGCAAACAATGAAGCATGCATTTACAAAAGAAACTTCAAGCCTATGAGAACCAGTTTGAAAGGTTTTCCGAGGGGACACAGTTGGCTAATATACATCCTGTAGGAACCTCTGTCTCAGCTACAGAGATAAGAAACACCATGTTTCAGCAGAAGGTTACCTTAAAGAGCAAGGTTTTTAACATGATGAAATTGGACTTTCTGGAAGGAAACGTCTTCTAGAAATGGCTTCCTACTTACACCTAGAGCTTTTGCACATAATAAGTGCCCAATAAACATTTGGTAAATAGATGATGCTTGTATTGGACTGTATTTATAAAATACAGTTATATTTATAATCATACAGTTGTATTTATCATAAACAATGTAAATACAATTTATTTTATACATATAAATACAATTATTATAAAATATTTATAAATGCATTTCACGCCATTTCACGTGTTTATCCTCGGAATCCTCTATTAGCTATGAGGCCTTTGTTTGCCCACATGTTTATGTCCGTCCCTTGATAACCGAGACAATACAATTCCTGCAGTGGATAAGACCACACACCATGACTGGTTCTCATGCACAAATGTGCATGTGTGGTTGAAGCAAGCATTCCAGGGAAAAGACTGGCAGGAAGGACACAGAACTTTTGCCATTAAGCACTAGAGGCCTTGTCCTATTCAACAGATGTTCTTCATGTGTTCAACAGATGAATAGATAAAGATGCGGTGTGTATATATATGTGTGTCTATATGTATATAATGAATATATACATACATAATGAATACTACGCAGCGATGAAAAAAGAGTGACACATTGCCACTTGCAGTGTCATGGATGGACCGAAAGAATGTCATTCTATAGCGAAGTAAGCCAGACAAAAACAAGTATCTTTGATATCACTTATATGTGGGATCTAAAAAAATGACACAAATGAGCCTATTTATAAAAAAGAAATAGACTCACAGACATAGGAAACACATTTAAGGTTACCAAAGGGGAAAAGGGAATGAGGGATAAATTAGGAGTTTGGGATCAGCAGATACACACTATTAGATATAAAATAGATAAACAACAAGGACCTACTGTATAATACAGGGAACTATATTCAATAGCTAGTAATAACTTATCATGGAAAAGAATTTGAAAATGTGTATATGTATGTATAAAATAACCAAATCACTTTTCTATACATCTGAAACTAACACAACAATGTAAATAAACTATACTTCAATAAACAAAAAGAACTAGAGGTCAGTGGAACCCTACCAAACCACTGGAGCTGCAGGTCTTATTTTTATTTTTAAGTAAAATTGGCATGTACGACGTCCCACGTTTCCCATATGTGATAGTTTGTTAAAAGACCATACATTTTGCAGTGCTTCCCATCAAAGAGTCTATTTCCTCATTCCTTGACTCTAGACTGACCCTGTGACTTGCTTTGATCAACAGCATGTGCTGCTGCTGCTGCTGCTGCTAGGTCACTTCAGTTGTGTCCAACTCTGTGCGACCCCATAGACGGCAGCCCACCAGGTTCCGCCATCCCTGGGACTTTCCAGGCAAGAACATTGGAGTGGGTTGCCATTTCCTTCTCCAATGCATGAAAGTGAAAAGTGAAAGTGAAGTCACTGAGTCATGTCCAACTCTCAGCGACCCCATGGACTGCAGCCTACCAGGCTCCTCCGTCCATGGGCTTTTCCAGGCAAGAGTACTGGAGTGGGTGCCACTGCCTTCTCCACAGCACGTACTAGAAGTAGTCATACGCCAGACCTCAAGAGGTCATGCAGCTATGGCTCTTGCTGCTATGGGAACCCTTCTCCGTTTGTAGACAAATTCGGTCTAGCCTGCTGGAGCAGGAGAGACCATCTCAAGTAGAAGGGAGTCCCCCATAACAATTAGCCAGCAGCCTACCTGGCTGCTGACTGTTGCACTTAAATGATCCTAGCCACGTCCAGAAGAGCCACCCAGCTGAACTCAACTAGACTTCCAAGCCATGGAATCATGAAGTAGATGAAGATGTGTTGTTTTAAGCCACTAAATTTGGGGGGTGGGGGGTGCAAGTTATGTAGCAAAAGCTAACTGATACGCTTTAAGAAGTCTAGACTGTAACTGCTAAATCTGCTCACGTCAAGGTTGGCTCACGCCATCATATGGACTCTGGGAATCCTGATATCTCCTTTATAAAGTTCTAAGTTAGGGAGACTCTGAGCGACAGTGCAGGAGACCAGGAAGGACCCTTAGGGAGTCCAACCACATTGTTCCATTGTTAATGCATTCATTACATAAATGTTTCCTGAGTGCCTCCTTTGTGCCAGGCAGTACAGCCCGATAGGAAGGCACAACAAAGAATAAGAGAGACCAGATCCTTCCCTCAGGGAGGTCACAGTCTAGGGTGGAAATCAGATGTTAGCCAAATAAGCAAAAACCAGTGACAAACGCTGTGAACTGAAAGGAGGTGGTACCACGAGAGAGAATATGGAGAAGGAACCTACTTGGATCTGGGGCTCACAAAGAGCTCTGCAAGGAAGTGACATTTAGGCCAAAGCAAGTTGACAATAGCCTTGAGGTGGGTACGGAGCTCTCCACAAACACATAAGGTAACTCGGAGCTTTGAGTCCCAGCCATGCAGATTCAAATTCCATCTCTACCGTTCCCTGGCTGAGTCAATCAACATGCTAGAGCCTCGTTGCCTTATCTATGAAATGGGGTTAATGGTAACGTCTTACTTTTTCATGACACTTCTCAAAGCTGTTGTGAAAGCCAGTTGAAATAACCACGTTTATTTTCCCTGTAGTTCCCCTTTGAGGGACTGTGCTCCTCTGCCCAAGCCTAGAGCAGACACAGAGCTCCTGAGTCTCACTTGCCTTTCTAGGTGGAAGTGCAGTACCAACCCTCTCCGTTAGGGACGGAGTCAGAGCAGACTCCAGCACAGCTCAGTTCTGAGTCAGGATGCTAACAAAACGCAATCCAAAGCTGAAGCTCCAATACTTTGGCCACCTGGTGTGAAGAACTGACTCAGTGGAAAAGACCCTGATGCTAGGAAAGACTGAAGGCAGAAGGAGAAGGGGACGACAGAGGATGAGACGGTTGGATGGCATCACAAACTCAACGGACGGGAGTTTGAGTAAGCTCCAAGAGATGGTGAAGGACAGGGAAGCCTGGTGTGCTGCGGTCCATGGGGTCGCAAAGAGTCGGACACGACTGAGCAACGACAAATCAAAACACTGTGAAAGGACTCAGATAAGAGGTTCAGGAGTAAGCTCTGGCTTTTGAACTAACCACATTCCCAAGTGGATTATGGACAATTAAATGACTTCTGTGATTTCTTCCAAAATGGGCATTTCCAGGACTTACCCACCAGTTCTTGCAGCTTGTCAGTACAATATAAAGGCAGCTTTTCAGCAGCCCCTCTGGTGCTCACATGATCAGAGACCAGAGAAGGGGATGGCCTGTGGGCCCACCAGCGCCCTGCTGCAGTCGTGGGGGTGGGGTGGGG
>SJYC01084338.1:0-12222 GCA_006408675.1 Madoqua kirkii | reverse complement strand
GGTGGGGTGGGGTGGGGTGGGGGTTGAGGTGGGTGTGGGCTCCGGGGCCCTGTAACAGAGTTTCCACGCCACACTGAGTCATAGTCTCTTTCCTTGTCAGTAGCACTCCCCAAGAGCCACAAGCCCATGTCTTTCTCATCTGTGTCCCCAGTAGGACCTCTCACATAGCAGGGCACATAAATATTTGTGAATTAATAGGCTTCTGTTTCTCCAGCTGGAAAATGTGATCCCAGCCACCCAGCTGCCATGACTGCCATGATTACACAGTCAGAGAGGGCACAGCAGCTCCAGGGACAGGCTTGTCTCCCAGATCCCTCACGTTTGTCAACGGCTACGAAACCCCTTCGCCCTCCATCCAGCACCCCGAGCTGCTGCCACCCAGGAGGCATCACTGGGAAGTGTCTTCCAGGATCTCTGCAGGACCCTCCTTGGGGTCCCAGACTGCAGTGAGGACCCTCTGTGGCATCTGAGTCTAGACCGAGGATGCTCCTGGCTGAGAGAAACCTTATTTTTCAGAGACCAGGCTAACAGTGGAAAATCTGTCCAACTGGTGTCTGGGACTCACAGGGGGCTGGACTGGGGCTAGAGCTGGTCTTCCCTGGGATGATTCAGCTCCTGTCCCCACCAAGAAAAGCTGCCCAGGAAGCCTCCACTCTCTTCCCTTTCCTCCACGTCCACAACCCTCCCAAGAGCGTGAGACAACTCCAGGTGGGCAGAAGAACCCTGAATCCTGATGCATGAGAGTGAGCACCTCTATACCAGAGCCTGTCCCCATGGCTGCTGTGTGGTAGTGAGAGGCAGGGCCACCAGGGACATGTGACATGTGTATTCGTTGCTGCTGAAAATCTCCCCTCTGTGGGTGGAGAATGCAGACAACATGTTTTGAGTTTTATCAAGTTTTCAATGATGCCAAGAAATATAGCCAGGTAGTTGATTTACAGGAAACACTATAGTTCCAGTTTGTCTATTTGAAGGAAAACTCAATCAACACTGCTTTCTTAAAAAAATCAGAAGTTTATAGACTTGATTCAAAAAAGCTTATAAAGGCTTGTTTTTTTCCCTGTTAAACAATTATAGTCTAATTTGGAAAGTCACCAGTACAAGAACAATGACATCTATGATTTAGACAGGCGTCTTAACAATTACATGCTTCTTGTTTTTTTTTTAATTTTTTGCTGCATGCAAGGCATCTGGGATCTTAGCTCTTCAACTGGGGACTGAACCCATGCCTCCTGCATCGGAAGTACAGAGTCTTAACCACTGGACCACCAGGGAAGTCCCTAACAATTAGATGTTATATAACATCTATAACAATTCGATGTTAACAATCAATTGATATTCTTGATCATTCTGAGAGAGGACAGTAGTGGGCTATGCCTCCAGCTCTACACCCCTGCCACCCACCCCTGGGAGCAGCTCAGCTCCAGCAGCCCAAGGGAGGCTGGGCACCCACCTGGCTGGTTGATAGGAGCTCTGGGTTTCCGTCACTCATCCCCACGTAGGCACTCTCACCATCAAACTGGAACAGAGAAACAGAGAGGCAGCTCTGATGAAAATGTTCTCTGGAAGGGCCCAGGAGAAGCCTGAGGAGGTCAGGGGACTATAGTACTGAGGGGAAAAGACTGGAGCCCAGAGAAGCAAAGATTGAATCCAAGATGCCCAGTCTCCATTTCAGCAGAGCTCCCTCTAGGGTAGAAGGAAGTGTCCTTATTTCATGACCTCCATAGCTTGGGTTCATCACACTCAGGATACAGAGAAGACCTTTCTGCCCTTTACACCTTGTCCATAGATGTGACAGATGGCTTTGTCAGGTACTGAGCTCCCCATCTCTGGAAGTATGCAAATATTTCTCCTGGCCAAAATGACATCAGGCTCTCAGCTAGAGCTGGAATCTCACATGCTGGAGGGAGGCCAAGATCTCCAGAGCCCTGGAATCAGGACAGCCTGCCCCTGACTCATCCTCCAGGTACCCTTGCCCCCCAGGCCATCCCTGACCACAGGCACTGAGGACTGTGATAGAAACCAGGTATAGGAACTACAACCCTGTGTTTTGAGATGTTGCCAAGGCTGGATTTCGGAAAATCCGTCTGCAAGAGGGAGCAGGCATAGCTGGAGAAGCGAGGGCTCTGGAGTCACTGGCTCCCTTTTCTCAAGATGTGTGATCTTGCGCTGGAGATGTGATAGAAACCAGGTATAGGAACTACAACCCTGTGTTTTGAGATGTTGCCAAGGCTGGATTTCGGAAAATCCGTCTGCAAGAGGGAGCAGGCATAGCTGGAGAAGCGAGGGCTCTGGAGTCACTGGCTCCCTTTTCTCAAGATGTGTGATCTTGCGCTGGAGACTATACCCCAGAGGTGCCTCGTCTATCAAAAGGGGGTGACAAGAGTAAACCCCTCTCCAGGGGACGCTGCACCAGAAAGTACAAAGCACTTGGCTCTGTTCCAGCTCCTTCCCTGGAGACAAGCAATTGGGTTCTCTAGAAGCAGAGCCTAAGACCAGGATTCAAAGGCCTGTGATCTTTTAGAAGTGTACTTTAGGAATAACCTGTAAGGGAGGGAGGGATCAGGATAGGGTACAGGAAGGAGCTGAGCAAGGAGGGAGTCCCACTGGGAGGCTTGCTGTAAGCTTATCCCACCACAAGCTTGCTCAGGGGCATGGATGGTACCGCAGAGTTGTTCCTGCCTGAAGACAGGGGCGGGGCTTCTGTAACCCACATATGTCAGTCACTGGTGGCAGCTTAAGGGGCAAAAGGGAGTCATAACCTGAGAAGGGTGGCCCCCATTTGGCCAAGGACATTTTTCCAGAGAACTGTGCCAGCTGTGAGCCGTTTTCAGCCTGTGCTCATCCCTGGTGGCTCAGACAGTAAAGAATTTGTCTGCAATGCAGGAAACCGGGGTTCAAACCCTGGGTCAGGAAGATCCCTTGGAGAAGGGAAAGGCAACCCACTCCAGTATTTTGTCTGGAAAATTCCATGGGCAGAAGAGCTTGGTGGGCTACAGTCCATGGGGTCACAAAGAGTCGGACATAACTGAGCAACTAATACTTCCACAGCAGATGGGGGACAATATTGTCCAGCTGTGCTGGACAATAAAGAGATCTGGGTGGAGTACCAACACCAGCTGTCCATTTTATTGTAATTGAAAAGAATTTTGCATTAGGTTATATTCACATGATTTAAAATTCCCAAAGTACACAAAGAGCAGCAGAATGAAAGTCGCCTGCCCCCACCTCCCAAGCAACTACTGCCCCTCTCCAGACACAATCACTGCCTCTACCAGTACCAGCTTTACAAACAACCTTTCAGAGAGAGTCCCTGTATATACATTAGAGTCACTTCTTTTCTATAAATGACAAAGCTCTTTACACACCATTTCGCACCTTACATTTCTCCTAGCAACACATCCTGCAAAGTGTTTATATCAGATCATAATTTTGTTTTCTGGTATGCCCCAGCATGGCTGTAACATATATTGAACTACTTGAGCACACGGGCAATTGAGTTGTTTCCAGGTTTGTGCGGTTGTCACACAGCTCTGGTGAATATTTTTGTATATCTGTTATTTTGCGTGGGTGTGAGTCTATCTGTAGGATTAGTCCAAATAATTGCTGCATCCAACTGTGGGTGCATCTGTAATCTGGATGGACATCACCAAGCGGTCCGTATGGAGGCTGGAAAAGCCCACATTCCCGCGATCATCAGTTCTTCCAGACACTCTGCTCAGAGAGGTTTTCATAACAAACTGGCTCGGACGTCAGCCTCCGACCTCGGTGGGCTCCGAAGTCCAGCACACCCGAATCCCCTTGCCCTGCTCACCCTTGTTCATTGTTCCATTGCCCCTTCACCTTCTCGCTTTCTATGTAATTTAGTTACCACATTCATTGCTCACAGTTGGATTTCCCCTGTGAAAATGAAGAGCCAAGGCGTCTTAGTCTTTCTGTACACTGATGGTGCCTCCCAAATATCTAGACTAGCACCTACAACATGGAATAGATACTCAATAAATGCTTGTTGAATGAATGAATGAAGCAACCACAATATCACTTGCACTGTCTTTTACCAGGCCAATCTTTTCATCAGGGCAGTGGCGTTAGGATTTATACCCAAGTGCCTTCCCAACACAGGGATGCACAGTCCTTCAGTGACTGCTGGATTCACAAAAGAAAAGGCTGTGCCATGCAGAGCCTAGGCATGACCCCAAATGCAGGGCTTCATCCATCATACGGAGTTCAGGCTTCAAGTCTCTACTCAGAAACCACTTCCTGCAAGAGGCTGGACATCATTGCTTTCATTTCCTTTGGCTGTCCCTCTAACAACCTAGATTGTCTCTACATCTGTCCTCTGCCCAGCGTGGAGCAGCGTGAAGGCTGGAACTGTGTCCTGATGGTTTCCCAAGCCCCCAATGCCCGACAAGACTGGTATCAAGAATAGGACTATGACTTGGGCAGCATGGTGAGTTCTCAATGAAAGCTCCTAGGTTCTATCTGATAGGTCACCATGTCCCTATATTTACTCTTCGATAAAAATTCGATCTTTCAAAAAATCACACATAATTGATAAGTATGTTCTAAAAGAAAGAAGGCTTCCTTTGTGACTCAGCTGGTAAAGAATCTGTTTGCAATGCCAGAGACCTGGATTCGATCCCTGGGTTGGGAAAATCCCCTGGAGAAGAGAAAGGCTACACACTCCAGTATTCTGGCCTAGAGAATTCCATGGACTTAGCATAGTCCATGGGGTCAGGGAAACGGAGGAGGACTAAATTTTTTAAATAATTAAATATCTTTTAAAAAATTTATTTTTGGTTCAGTTCAGCTTAGTTTCTCAGGCGTGTCTAACTCTTTGTGATCCCATGGACTGCAGCACACCAGGCCTCTCTGTCCATTACCAACTCCCAAAGTTTATGCAAACTCATGTCCATTGAGTCAGTGATGCATCTAACCACTTCATCCTCTGTCGTCCCCTTCTCCTCCCGCCTTCAATCTTTCCCAGCATCAAGGTCTTTTCCAATGAGTTAGTTCTTTGCATGAGGTGGCCAAAGTACTGGAGTTTCAGCTTTAGCATCATTCCTTGAGTGAATATTCAGGACTGCTTTCCTTTAGGATGGACTGGTTGGATCTCCTTGCAGTCCAAGGGACTCTCAAGAGTTTTCTCCAACACCACAGTTCAAAAGTATCAGTTCTTTGGCACTTAGCTTTCTTTATAGTCCAACTGTCACATCCATACATGACCACTGGAAAAAACCACATCCTTGACTAGATGGACCTTAGTCAGCAAAGTCTCTGCTTTTTAATATGCCATCTATGTTGGTCATAGCTTTTCTTCTAAGGAGCAAGCGTCTTTTAATTTCATGGCTGCAGTCACCATCTGCAGTGATTTTGGAGCCCAAAAAAATAAAGTCTGTCACTGTTTCCACTGTTCCCCCATCTATTTGCCATGAAGTGATGGGACCGGATGCCATGATCTTAGTTTTCTGAATGTTGAGCTTTAAACCAACTTTTTCACTCTCCTCTCTCACTTTCATCAAGAGGCTCTTTAGTTCCTCCTCACTTTCTGCCATAAGGGTGGTGTCATCTGCATATCTGAGGTTATTGATATTTCTCCCGGCAATCTTGATTCCGGCTTGTGTTTCATCCAGCCCAGTGTTTCTCATGATATATTCTACATATAAGTTAAATAAGCAGGGTGACAATATACAGCCTTGACGTACTCCTTTTCCTATTTGGAAAAAGCCTGTTGTTCCATGCCCAGTTCGAACTGTTACTTCCTGATCTGTATACAGATTTCTCAAGAGGCAGGTCAGATGGTCTGGTATTCCCGGCTCTTTCAGAATTTTCCACAGTTTGTGGTGATCCACACAGTTAAAGGCTTTAGCATAGTCAATAAAGCAGAAATAGATGTTTTTTCTGGAACTCTCTCGCTTTTTCGATGACCCAGCGGATGTTGGCAATTTGATCTCTGGTTCCTCTGCCTTTACTAAAACTGGCTTGCACATCTGGAAGTTCACAGTTCACATACTGTTGAAGCCTGGCTTGGAGAATTTGCTAGCGTGTGAGATGAGTGCAGCTGTGCGGTAGTTTGAGCATTCTCGGGCACTGCCTTTCCTTGGGAGAGTTTTGGGTGGGGGGGTCTTTGCTGCTGGGCTTTCTCTAGTTGCAGCGCACGGGCTTCTCATTGCAGTGGCTGCTCCTGTCGCAGAGCATGGCCTCAGGCAAGCGGCTTTTAGTAGCTGTGGCACACAGGCCCCAGCATGCAGGTCAGTAGGTGCAGTGCACGGGTTTAGCCAACCCACGGCCTGTGGAATTTTCCCAGAAAGAGAAAGTGAAGTCACTCAGTCGTGCCCAACTCTTTGCGACCTCATGGATAGTAGCCTGCACCAAGCTCCTCCATCCATGGGATTTCAAGGCAAGAGTACTGGAGTGGGTTGCCATTTCCTTCTCCAAGGGATCTTCCCCACCCAGGGACTGAACCCAGGTCTCTTACATTGTAGACAGACGCTTTACCATCTGAGCCACCAGGGAAGTCCTTGTTCCCTGTATCGGCAAGTGTACACTAAGCCACTAGGGAAGTCTGAGGGGACTAAATTTAACAAGGTATTTGAAACATTCTATAAAGCAAAAGTCATCAAACAGTACGGTGTTTATGTTAAAGATACAGGGGATATCTTTTAATGTATGTTAAAAGATATGCCCCCAAACTCTGTGTAACACCCCATCTACTAACTCCTGGCTAGAACAGAGCCACCCTGGTCTGGTCTCTCTCCCCACCCCAACCCTGCTCCCCAACATGCACAGCAGGTGCTTAACAAATATTGAGTGAGTGTTTGTTCACTGGGTGAATGAATGAATATACTTGGCACCAAGCAAAATGCTTTCCATAAAAGAACTCATTTAGCTTTGTCAACAGCCAACATTTTGGGCTTCCCCGGTGCCTCAGTGGTAAACAATCAGCCTGCCAATGCAGGAGACTTGGGTTCTATCTCTGGGTCGGGAAGATCCCCTGGAGAAGGAAATGGCAACCCACTCCAGCATTCTTGCCTGGAGAATCCCATGGACAGAGGAGCCTGGTAGGCTACAGTCCATGGAGTTGCAGAGAGTCGGACATGACTGAGCAACTAAAACAACAACAGCAACCAATGTTTCAAACCATGGCAATAAGCTGAGGAGATAAACAGTTGTCCAAGATCACACAGTTAGGGAGCGCTGCACAGCAGTGGTCTGTCTGCTTCTCGAGCTTGGTCTCTCCAACGAGCGTGTAAGCTCCTTGGCAGCAGGAATCACGGCCTGACTGCAGCCCCCTCCCCAGACATAACCAATCATTCTTCAGGGCCTGGCACATAATAGGGATCTGATGAGTATGTGTTTGAGGTTCATGTAGGGAGGACCTACCTACAGTGAGCAGTGGGGAACGACACTGGTAAGAGCAGCAGGGATCCTGGATGTTGAGGTGTGTGTGCCAGGGGTTGGGCAGGGGATTCCCACGAGGTCATCAGAGTCCTTTCAAGTGGGCTTATTCACTTGTCCTTTATTCAAACAAGAAAGAGCAGCCACGTAGCAGAGTAAAGCTTGCTTCTCATTTCAAGGAAAATCTGAGAATTTGGCAGAAGTTCCCAAGGCAGGGCTGAGTCAGCCTCTGCTGGGTTCCCCGCTGGGTGCTTTGCACAGTGCCCTGGAGCACAGGATTCAGGACCGGCTACTGAGCAGCTGTGAAGAGCGGGCCCCAAGTTGGTGGTCTGGGGACTCTGTTCTTTGCCCGCCCCTGTCCAGTGTTCCACCACCTGTGAGCCCTTGTAGGGGAAAGGAAGGAGGGGAGGGGCCCCTGAACCTCCCGAGTTTCCCTGGCTTGGCCCCCAGGGCGAAGGGGAGAAGTCACAAAGCCTGAACACAGCAGAGCCACCTCCTCCACATGCACAGAAAAGCTCCAAAGCGCCCGCATGGACACCCATCGTACAGCGGTGATGCTGCGTGAGTTCATGGACACATAGGTTAGAGATGCATGCACTGTGCCCAAGCCCGGCGACAGCATACGCAACACAGACTGGCAGGGCCCACCTCACACAACAGCGCTCAAGACTGCACTCAGTTACACACGCGCCCCAAGCACGGGTGACGCCAGCCATCACAGGCAAAGGTGTCCAGAGCACAAGCAAGAGCGCACACGGCGCAGACCCTTTACGTGACTGGTGCACAACACCTGGAGTCTGCACACAGGGGAGGGAGGGGATGTCCAGGCGTGAATAAATGCACCATCCATCTGCGACTGAATCCGTGTATAACTCACAGAAACGTGCACACAAACAGATACATGAGCGTGTAGAGACACACACAGACACCCAAGAACGTAAATTCTGTGCACATTTCAGCTTCTCAATCCCTCAGTCAAAAATCTTTTTTCACATCACACAACCTTCCGCACACTTTAAAACATGAAAAAAAAAATGTGTGTGTATGGGAGGGTGGGGGACTAGGGCCTAAGAATTTCCATGAAACGCCAGGAGAACATCTCTTACCACTGACTGGAATAGATTAATTTTCCCCATTTCATATTCTAATTATAATTCCTTTTCCCACCGCCATCTTCAGTCGTCATTACAGCTGGAAGATTGTTCTGCAAAAGCCAGCCCTTCATCTTCTCTTCCCAAGAGTTTTGTCATGGAAATGAGTTTGGGAATCTGAAAGAATCCACATTTTTGCAAACAGCGAATGTGTCAGGATAACCCTTTCATGACAGCCACCAAGGAGAGGCTTCTGAAGGGTCTGTCTCTCCTCAAAACGTGTGGTCCCCTTGGTGAGAGGCGTAGCCGGTCCTCTAATTCAACAGCCACCCCCCACATACTCCAAGAAAAGGATACATCCCTTTTCTTTCTTTAAGCAAACTTAGCAAATAGGTAGGCAAGGCGAAAGGCAAGACGCCCTGATTTTTGCAAGTCAGATGATGCCAGCTTCATCTGTGAAAACTGCTTGAAGCCTCAGTTTCCCTATTCTTAAGACCCACAGAGCCACTGATTCGTAGTAGGTGTGAATTAAATATCTGTGGAATGGACAAATGTGATAACTGTGTAGATGGATGGATGGAAGGGAGGGAGGGACTGAAGGATGGGATGATGGGTGGATAAATGGGTGGATAAGTGGAAGATGGATGGTACAAGTCAGCACAGTTTCATAGCAATGTAAAGCAAGCCACAAGTGTAATATAAAATTTTCTAGTAGCCACAGTTTAAAAAGCATGAGGTACCACTTCACACTAGTCAGAATGGCTGCGATCTAAAAATCTTCAAGCAATAAATGCTGGAGAGGATGTGGAGAAAAGGGAACACTCTTACACTGTTGGTGGGAATGCAAACTAGTACAGCCATTATGGAAAACAGTGTGGAGATTCCTTAAAGAATTGCAAATAGAATTGCCTTATGACCCAGCAATCCCACTGCTGGGCATACACACCAAGGAAACCAGAATTGAAAGAGACACATGTACCCCAATGTTCATTGCAGCATTGTTTATAATTGCCAGGACATGGAAACAACCTAGATGTCCATCAGCAGATGAATGGATAAGAAAGCTGTGGTACATATACACAATGGAGTATCACTCAGCCCTTAAAAAGAATAAATTTGACTCAGTTCTAATGAGATGGATGAAACTGGAGCCGATTATACAGAGTGAAGTTAGCCAGAAAGAAAAACAGTATACTAACACATATATATGGAATTTAGAAAGATGGTAAGATGGCCCTGTAAGTGAGACAGCATAAGAGACACAGAGGTATAGAACGGACTTTTGGCTTCTGAGGGAGAGGGAGAGGGTGGGATGATTAGGGAGAATGGCACTGAAACATGTATACAATCATATAAGAAATGAAGCACTAGTCTATGTTCAATGCAGGATGCAGGATGCTTGGGGCTGGTGTACGGGATGATCCGGGGAGATGGTATGGGGTCAGAGGTGGTGGGGGCTTCGGCATTGGGAGATCGTGTACATCTGTGGCTGATTCATGTCAGTGTATGGACAAACCAATGCAGTATTGTGAAATGGAATAAAGTATTAAATTTTTTTTTAAAAAAGGAAAAAAATAATAAATAAAAAAATGAAATTAATTTTAAAGACATTTTATTTAGCCCAATATATTCACATTATGATCAATACAAAAAAATTGTAAATGAGATGGCTTACCATCTATTTTTTTGGTACTGTTTTTAAAATCCAGTGTGTATTTTACCTTCCACTACAGCTCAGTTTAGACTTAGCCACAGTCTGAGTGCTCAAAAGTCACCAGTGGCTGGTGGTAAATAGAGAGGTAAATAGTTGGGATGGGTAAGATGAGCGGATGGATGGTGGGGAGGTATATGGGTGGGATGAATGGATGGATGGATTGTCAGGGGAAATGAGTGGTTTTGGGAATGAGTGGGACAGATGGGTCAGCAGGTGGACAAAGAGATGACTCAAGGGTCAGATAGATAGAATTAGAAGGTGGGATGAATGGATGGATGGGCAGATGAGTGACTGAGATGAGAGGGATGAGAGACAGATAAATGAACTGGGATGGGTGAGTGAGTATGAAGAGACAGGTAATGGGAAGATGCTTGGGATGGTGGGTGAGATGAACTAGTAGATGACTGGCATGGGTGAGTGAGATGCCTGGGCTGATGGAATGGGTTGAACAGGTGGGTGGGATAGATAAGTCTGGCATTTCCTCCTCTATTCACACTTGCTTTGGACAATGAGCTTGAGCAAGCTCCAGGAGTTGGTGATGGACAGGGAAGCCTGACATGCTGCAGTCCATGGGGTCACAAAGACTCAGACCCGATTGAGTAACTGAACTGAACTGAGCTGATGGCTTCTTAGGGCTGCCACGTGTCACCGACTCTCAAACACTCATCTTCAGTCAAGCTGTCTCCAGATTCCAATGCACAGTTTACCCCTGAACGTTTCCCCATTCGGTTCACGCGCACCTCAAATCCAACCCACCCAACACTGCATGCGTGGCACATGGATGAGCCTGCTCTTTCTCTGGCGGTTGGCCATCACGAGAGATGTCACCTTCCACAGAGTTCCCCTGGGGCGACTCTGGACCCCTTCCGTCCTACCTCCTCCTGATCCAATCACCAGCGGAAGTCTTTTGCTCAGCTTCCTCCCACCCAGTCCACCTTCCTCCCACCCTGGCTATCACTAGCAATCTTTCGGTAATCGTTTCACTGCTCAAATCAAAACCTTGCAGTGACCACACATCACTGGCTCTGGCCTACGGGACCCTCCATGACAACCAGCCCTGAGCCTCAGCTCCCATTAAGGCTGCAGAAACCTCCAGAACCTTGAAGCTTGCACATGTTTCCCCATCGTCAGCCTGGAGCACCCTCCTCCTCCCTTTCTCTACCCACAGAAATCCAACTCTTTCTAGGTGTGTGTGTTTTTGTTTTTTCTGGCTACACACTCCAACCTTAACCAGTGTGGCTTGCTTCTATCAATCCATATTCTTGGGCCCAATTTTAAAGCCCCATCTCAAGTCAGCTTTGGACTTAATCCATCTTCTCTGTATGGTGTGACATCCTGGTCAACAGCATCGATTCTTGAATAGAAGTATTGGTTCTAACACTTTCTAGCTGTGTGTAACCTTGGATTTAACTTCTCCTTGCCTCAGTTTCATCACCTGTAAAATGGTAATGATGGCAGTTAATTATTACTGACTTTAAAAGTTTTTTATATCTGTTATCATATATATACTAGATATGAGCTATGGTCATGTATGGATGTGAGTTGGACTGTGAAGAAAGCTGAGCACCAAAGAATTGACGCTTTTGAACTGTGGTGTTGGAGAAGATTCTTGAGAGTCCCTTGGACTGCCAGGAGATCCAACCAGTCCATCCTAAAGGAGATCAGTCCTGGGTGTTCACTGGAAGGACTGATGCTAAGGCTGAAACTCCAATACTTCGGCAACCTCATGCAAAGAGGTGACTCATTGGAAAAGACTCTGATGCTGGGAGGGATTGGGGGCAGGAGGAGAAGGGGATGACAGAGGATGAGACGGCTGGATGGCATCACCAACTCAATGAACATGAGTTTGGGTAAACTCTGGGAGTTGGTGACGGACAGGGAGATCTGGCATGCTGTGATTCATGGGGTCGCAAAGGGTCAGACACGACTGAGTGACTGAACTGAACTGAACTGATGAATACTCTATAACATAATACTTCATAATGGTGATAACTTTTGACAAGTATTTAATAAATGTTA
>SJYC01084337.1:0-24955 GCA_006408675.1 Madoqua kirkii | reverse complement strand
GTGTACATCTGTGGCTGATTCATGTCAGTGTATGGACAAACCAATGCAGTATTGTGAAATGGAATAAAGTATTAAATTTTTTTTTAAAAAAGGAAAAAAATAATAAATAAAAAAATGAAATTAATTTTAAAGACATTTTATTTAGCCCAATATATTCACATTATGATCAATACAAAAAAATTGTAAATGAGATGGCTTACCATCTATTTTTTTGGTACTGTTTTTAAAATCCAGTGTGTATTTTACCTTCCACTACAGCTCAGTTTAGACTTAGCCACAGTCTGAGTGCTCAAAAGTCACCAGTGGCTGGTGGTAAATAGAGAGGTAAATAGTTGGGATGGGTAAGATGAGCGGATGGATGGTGGGGAGGTATATGGGTGGGATGAATGGATGGATGGATTGTCAGGGGAAATGAGTGGTTTTGGGAATGAGTGGGACAGATGGGTCAGCAGGTGGACAAAGAGATGACTCAAGGGTCAGATAGATAGAATTAGAAGGTGGGATGAATGGATGGATGGGCAGATGAGTGACTGAGATGAGAGGGATGAGAGACAGATAAATGAACTGGGATGGGTGAGTGAGTATGAAGAGACAGGTAATGGGAAGATGCTTGGGATGGTGGGTGAGATGAACTAGTAGATGACTGGCATGGGTGAGTGAGATGCCTGGGCTGATGGAATGGGTTGAACAGGTGGGTGGGATAGATAAGTCTGGCATTTCCTCCTCTATTCACACTTGCTTTGGACAATGAGCTTGAGCAAGCTCCAGGAGTTGGTGATGGACAGGGAAGCCTGACATGCTGCAGTCCATGGGGTCACAAAGACTCAGACCCGATTGAGTAACTGAACTGAACTGAGCTGATGGCTTCTTAGGGCTGCCACGTGTCACCGACTCTCAAACACTCATCTTCAGTCAAGCTGTCTCCAGATTCCAATGCACAGTTTACCCCTGAACGTTTCCCCATTCGGTTCACGCGCACCTCAAATCCAACCCACCCAACACTGCATGCGTGGCACATGGATGAGCCTGCTCTTTCTCTGGCGGTTGGCCATCACGAGAGATGTCACCTTCCACAGAGTTCCCCTGGGGCGACTCTGGACCCCTTCCGTCCTACCTCCTCCTGATCCAATCACCAGCGGAAGTCTTTTGCTCAGCTTCCTCCCACCCAGTCCACCTTCCTCCCACCCTGGCTATCACTAGCAATCTTTCGGTAATCGTTTCACTGCTCAAATCAAAACCTTGCAGTGACCACACATCACTGGCTCTGGCCTACGGGACCCTCCATGACAACCAGCCCTGAGCCTCAGCTCCCATTAAGGCTGCAGAAACCTCCAGAACCTTGAAGCTTGCACATGTTTCCCCATCGTCAGCCTGGAGCACCCTCCTCCTCCCTTTCTCTACCCACAGAAATCCAACTCTTTCTAGGTGTGTGTGTTTTTGTTTTTTCTGGCTACACACTCCAACCTTAACCAGTGTGGCTTGCTTCTATCAATCCATATTCTTGGGCCCAATTTTAAAGCCCCATCTCAAGTCAGCTTTGGACTTAATCCATCTTCTCTGTATGGTGTGACATCCTGGTCAACAGCATCGATTCTTGAATAGAAGTATTGGTTCTAACACTTTCTAGCTGTGTGTAACCTTGGATTTAACTTCTCCTTGCCTCAGTTTCATCACCTGTAAAATGGTAATGATGGCAGTTAATTATTACTGACTTTAAAAGTTTTTTATATCTGTTATCATATATATACTAGATATGAGCTATGGTCATGTATGGATGTGAGTTGGACTGTGAAGAAAGCTGAGCACCAAAGAATTGACGCTTTTGAACTGTGGTGTTGGAGAAGATTCTTGAGAGTCCCTTGGACTGCCAGGAGATCCAACCAGTCCATCCTAAAGGAGATCAGTCCTGGGTGTTCACTGGAAGGACTGATGCTAAGGCTGAAACTCCAATACTTCGGCAACCTCATGCAAAGAGGTGACTCATTGGAAAAGACTCTGATGCTGGGAGGGATTGGGGGCAGGAGGAGAAGGGGATGACAGAGGATGAGACGGCTGGATGGCATCACCAACTCAATGAACATGAGTTTGGGTAAACTCTGGGAGTTGGTGACGGACAGGGAGGCCTGGCATGCTGTGATTCATGGGGTCGCAAAGGGTCAGACACGACTGAGTGACTGAACTGAACTGAACTGATGAATACTCTATAACATAATACTTCATAATGGTGATAACTTTTGACAAGTATTTAATAAATGTTATCTTTTATTATTATATGCTAGATTATTATCCCTTCATCAGCCCCAGTAGCCCTCAGTCTTGCAGAGAACCACGTCTCCTGTGTCACAGAGGCCATCAGATATCCCCTCAACTCTCTCCCCTCTCCTACTTTATTAACATCACATCCCTCCTGACATCCTTTCCTTTAGTCTAAATAGGCGAAGTGTCTTCCTTCTGTTCAAGGTGAGCCCCTTCACTCTGACCTCATCCCCCTCATGTCTTCCCCTCATTCACTCCCACTCGTGGTCTTAGGTCTAAGAGCTCATTTACATGTGCTGAGGCAAAATGAAATCAGTCAATGCCCTTATATCAGGTACCAAGCACCTACAATGTACTGAGTAACACATCTCCCAACATCGAGGGCTTATGATAAACAAAGCTTGTCACGGGGCCCTGAAAAGAGGTAACAGCAAAGGAATTCTGAGGTCACAGAAAGGGCAATGGTCATTGTCCACTGACTAGTCTCTAGGTACTGTCCATTATGCGCCTGGCATTGTACCCATACCAGGCACACTGAAATGGCAGTGACACAGCCCCTAAGGAGTCCCGGGCTTTTGGAGAAGCTTGGGCGAATAACATGTTCCTATTCTCCAACCCTGAGAAATGAACACAGGCCATTCTTTGGCCACTGTCTCATGACAGGAGCAAATAAAAACTTTGTCTGAAAGCTTGTCCTAATTGGTCGGTAACAGTTTTGCACCCACCCATCCTCTGAGAGTCAAGAGATCAATTAACAGTCTCACTACCATAGCTACACGTCCATAGCCGGGGGTCAGCCTGTCTCAAGAACCTCCTGCTTCTGAAAGTCCCCTATCCCAGGACTCCATGCTTCCTCAAACCCTACAAAACAGCTCCTGCTTGATTTGGACAGACTAACTTTGCAAAGCACGGCAGTGAATTCAGCATCTTATTTCTGATGTTGAGTGGCAGCCTCATCTTTGACAAACGCAACCATGGTAGGGTAAAGTTATCATAGAAGAATGGAAGACGAGAGAAGGGCCTTTCAAGAGAACTCTTCTGAAAAGGGTAGCCTGGAAGCCCCATGATGGAGAACACACAGGAACTTGCCAGGCAGGGAGCAGGGAATCTGAGGCTGCTGGGAGCACAGGCCAGTGGGCACCCACTCTATTCTAGATCTCCTCCCAGAGCCATGCCTGGTCGTCTCATTGGAAAGCCCAGAATTCCCAAGGCTGCATGACCAGCCCCACTGTAGAGGGGAGCGAGGCATCGCTCAAAGTGGTCGGTAGCTTGTGCACAGTTCTCCAAGCAGTTCCGAATCTACCCTCGATTCTAGGTGCCAAAGCAGCAGTTGTGTACAAGTTGCTGACCCTCCCCTCTGCACAGAGACACACATCAAAGACCAAAGATGCACAGTCCTCAACCCGGCCAGTTGCAGACACCAGGAGATGTGCCTCATGGAGATCTAAAGAGGAAACAATCAAAGCAGCCTACACGGCTCCTGCCTGCCCCCACACCGGGCCGTGAGAACACTTGTTCTGCGTAGATAAAACACAGCTCAAAAGCAGCGAGGCAGCATATGTGGCAGTTGCGCCCTGGGTCCTGCCGAGAGTGCGGTTTTATGTGGAAGTCTCACAGAGAGATGCACCTCGGAGCAGGGAGCTGGTGGAGGAGGGGCAGAGAGACCCTGCAGAGATGCAGCTGGACAGGGAGAGGGCCTTGGGCTCAGCTCCGATCAGATCCCATAGGCTCAAGTCCAGGCCCACCATCTCTTAATGAAGGATGATGGCACCATGGATACAAACATGGGCTTGGGTGCCAAGCTGCCTGGGTCCAAATCTGCTGGCTTTTCAAGCTGAGCAACTTTTAAACTAAGTTATTATGTCTCTGTTTCCTCATCTAGAAAACACTATGACTATCATTTGGATTAAATAAATTAATTTCTGTGCTTAGAACATTGCCTGGTACAGAGAAAGCACTCCAAATTGTTAGCTATTATACACACACACACACACATATATAACTTATAAGGTAATATTATATTACTTACATTGTTTATTTCTTACAACAACCCTTCAGTTCAGTTCAGTTGCTTGGTCGTTTCCGACTCTTTTCGACCCCATGAATTGCAGCACGCCAGGCCTCCCTGGCCATCACCAACTCCCAGAGTTTACCCAAACTCATGTCCATAAAGTTGGTGATGCCATCCAGCCATCTCATCCTCTGTTGTCCCCTTCCCCTCCTGTCCCCAAGCCCTCCCAGCATCAGGGTCTTTTCCAATGAGTCAACTCTTTGCATGAGGTGGCCAAAGTATTGGAGTTTCAGCTTTAGCATCAGTCCTTCCAATGAACATCCAGGACTGATCTCCTTTAGAATGGACTGGTTGGATCTCCTGGCATTCCAGGGGACTCTCAAGAATCTTCTCCAACACCACAGTTCAAAAGCATCAATTCTTTGGCACTCAGCTTTCCTCACAGTCCAACTCTCACATCCATACATGACCACTGGAAAAACCATAGCCTTGACTAGACGGACCTTTGTTGGCAAAGTAATGTCTCTGCTTTTTAATATGCTCACTTTCACTTTTCACTTTCATGCATTGGAGAAGGAAATGGCAACCCACTCCAGTGTTCTTGCCTGGAGAATCCCAGGGACGGGGGAGTCTGGTGGGCTGCTGTCTATGGGGTCGCACAGAGTCGGACACAACTGAAGCGACCTAGCAGCAGCAGAAGCAGCAGGTTAGTCATAACTTTCCTTCCAAAGAATACGCGTCTTTTAATTTCATGGCTGCAATCACCATCTGCAGTGATTTTGGAGCCCCCCCAAAATAAAGTCTGACACTGTTTCCACTGTTTCCCCGTCTATTTCCCATGAAGTGATGGGAACAACAACCCTAGGAGGTTGATATAATTGCTTCTCTTCTGTAGATGAAGAAAATGAATCGTGTTTCATGCAAACCTATGAGGTCTTAAGCAGGATTCTTTCCTGCCTGCCATATGTAATTTGGCACCCGCCTGTCATATATAATTTGAAATAAAATTTGCAAACTAAAATCTTTGTCTAATGGGGTTTGTTTTTCCCATGATGATGACTTCCGTGCTTTGTTCCTGAATATCAAACATCAGTTTCTCTCCAAAGAAAAAACCTTTTCTCCTTATCAGTCCTTTACACATTCTTATTCTGCCCACCAAGAAATCCAGGGCTCCAAGGCCCAGACAGGTTAGGGGATCTACCCAAAGCCAAATAGCCAACAAGGGCCCCATCTGATTTCTGTATTCCAGGCTGCTGAACCCCTAAAGCCCACAGTGGCTTCCTACCCCCACTGTTTCTGAGTGAATCAAAGCAGGTGACCTCATGACCCTGGGCCAGGGACTTTGTCTACCAGGAAGGAGAGACTATGCCTTGGATATGGCCCGCTGAGGGGCTGGGAGTCTCTGGAACAAGTTTGGTGCTACAGTCACTGCAGGAACCGCCTCCCCACCGCTAAAAAGTGTCACGTAGGATGGTGCCATCTGTTTTATCAATAAAAACTATCAGGAGGTAGTGAGAAAAGACAGTGATCAATACAACTTTGGTGGCAGAGTGCGCTACCAGGCACTTGGCTCCTCTGGGAGATAAGAGTTGTTGCCCCATTTTACAGACAGGGAAGTAGGGCCTTCCTAACTGGCTCTAACCTTGCTTTTTTTAGACCTGGGCTATAACAGTGCAGTGGTCTGTGAGCGCTTGGAATGTGATTGGTCCGAACTGAGAGGTGTTTACATGTAAAACATAAACATCAGGTCTCAAAGACAATAGCAAAAAAGACTATAAACATGCCTCATCAATATATTTATACTGATTACATGCTGAAATGATAGCATTTTGGGTATGTGGGGTTAACTATTTTATTAAAATTAATTTCAGCTGTTTGTTTCCTTTTTTAAATATGACTACTAAAAAATTGAAGTTATATAGGCCGTATGCATAATATTTCTATTGGATACTGGTGGTCAAGATGCTGTCCCAGCCACTACAGTTTCAGACTCAGAACTTTAGAGATAGCAACAGCTGAATCCAGTTCTCCACTTAGAAATGGGGAAACTGAGACCCATAGAGGGAGAGTGATGTTTAAGGCAAGAAGCTGGCACAGAGGCATTCATTCACTCAACAAATGTTGTTGCTCACTTGCTAAGGCACGTCCAACTCTTTTTAACTCCATGGACTGCAGCACGCCAGGCTCCCCTGTCCTCCACTAACTCTTAGAGTTTGTTCAAATTCATGTCCGTTGACTTGGTGATCCAATCATCTCATCCTCTGTTGTCCCCTTCTCCTCCTGCCTTCAATCTTTCCCAGCATCAGGGTCTTTTCCAACGAGTCGGCTCTTTGCATCAGATGGCCAAAATATTGGAGCTTCAGCTTCAGTCCCTCCAATGAATATTCAGGGTTTGCTTCCTTTAGAATTGACTCGTTTGATCTCTGTTGTCCAAGGAACTCTCAAGAGTCTTCTCTAGCACCATAGTTTGAAAGCATCAATTCTTTGGTGCTCAGCCTTCTTTTTGGTCTAACTCTCACATCTGTACATGCTACTAGAAAAATCTTAGCTTTGACTATATGGACCTTTGTCGGCAAAATATCTTTGCTTTTAACATGCTCTCTAGGTTTTCATAGCTTTCCTTCCAAGGAGTAGCTGCCTTTTAATTTCGTGGCTGCAGTCACCATCCACAGTGAGTTCTCGGATACAACAGAGGACAAAATGTGGACCCATACTCAGGACCAGAGGTGACAAGGTGATGATGCAGGTTTCCTTGCCTGGCCCAAGACCCCTAGGGTAGCCAGGGTAGCTGGACTTGCATCAACCCTTCAGTTCCCCATTGTCAGCTCAGACCACAGAGCTCAGCGATGGGAAGACACAAGAAAACTCCAGCTCCAACTCAGAGCAGATCCACCTCAAAGACCCCTACTGAGCACCCCCAGCAGCTGCCAAGACGACCTGATGGACAGAGTGGCTCAGTGGGCACAGCCTGGCCGCCTGGCAGGCCTGTGATTCTACCCCTGGTGGTAACTTACACACCGTCTGCGTTACTGCAGATTTATGGCAAAAATTATCCTCTCTCTCAGCTCCATTTAAAGCCATTTGGAGCTCGCTCCCATCCTCGATTATAAATCTAATTGCACATTCCAAACAGACAAGCACTCATTAAGCTTTAATTATGCACATGTTGTTTTCAACAAACATTTTCATTTGGCCGCTGTGAGGGGGAACGGTTCCCAGGGGCCTGTCAGTGCTGCCTGTGGCTAGAGGGAGCTGGGGCCCGAGAAATAGGTCAGGGTGGGGTCCAATGGGGACATCCAAGAGCAGGGCCAGGACCCCATCAGACCTGGCTCATGACCTTGACATGACAGATAAGGACCCTGTCTGGTTCTGTCCAGGTGACTCTCCTTCAAGGTCCATCTTCCCCATGGTGGGGGGAAATCAAAACGCTTTACCACAGCATTCAAAGCACTCAAGGACCCTTGAGGCTGGCCTCCCATCCCTCTCTCACATTCCTCCCTTGCTCTTTTGGAGACGTGTGGACCTCCCGGCGTGGACCATGCTTTCCCTCCCCTTGGCCTCTGCGGCTCTGAACGCTCCACCTGAATCTCCCTTCTCAATCTGCTCCTTGCTGGCAGCTCCTTTTCACTCTCACACTGTCCCTTCCAGGAAGCCATTGCTGATACCCATTCCCGATCAGGCTGGCTGCCCCTCTGCTGGGAGAAAGCTATGGAAGCATTTATTGGACCCTGATGCTGTTAACTGGGTTTCCCTGGTGTCTCAGATGGTAAAGAATCTGCCTGTAATGTGGGAGACCCGGGTTTGATCCCTGCATTGGGAAGATCCTCTGGAGAAGGAAATGGCAACCCACTCTAGTACTCTTGCCTGGGAAACCCCACGGACAGAGGAGCCACGCAGGACATAGTCCATGGGGTCACAAAAAGTCAGACACGATTGAGTGATTAAACAACAATGCTGTAACCAACTGCCACATGTCTGGCTCGTAAGACCAGCCTGCCCCACTATTTCCCCATGGCACCCTCTGCTCCAAGGGCTGAGAGGAGAGGCACCTACTGGTTGTGTGGCCTTGAACAAGACCTTCTTCTCTCCGGGCCTCAGTTTCCCCACTGGGACATGGAGGGTTTGAATGGGTGAGGCTCTCTGGGCCCCTTGCAGTACAGTCAATTTTAAGTTTTGTGGTTTGTCCAGGAGCTAAGAACTTTCTCTTCCCCACCTGAAGAGTGGTCCTGCAGCCACCAACCCCCATTCAAAGGTTCAGTCAGGACCCGGGGACCAGAGGGAGCCTGCCAAGCCAAGTCTGGAGTGGGCAAAGGGCGCCCACCCAGAGATGGGGACCAGGGGTGGTGGAGAACTCTGGGGCCACGCCTCAAAGAGCTTCTGGAAAAACAAGGGAAATAAATGCTTGCTTTAAAATGCATATCAAGCTCCATTCACATCTGATGATGAACTGATGTTTTAGGGCAAATTCCGTGGAAACAGACTGAGTGAAATCTGTCAGCTGGATGTTTATTGAGGAACACCGTAGAAGAGCAAGGGAAGTTGGTGGGCAGAGGGCAAGGTGAACTGTGATGTAGTCAAAAACAGAGGCTTCAGTCTGTCCCGAGGAGGCTCTGGAGCTGGGGTGGCTCTGCAAAGATGAGGCAGGAGCCACTGCCTTCCCAAGCGGGCCAGCCACTGGGTCCAAGCTGCACCAGAGAAGAGTGTTTGATAAACTTGGACAAGGCTCCTCCTTCCACCAAAGGCAATTAATACCCAGAGAGAGACTTGACTGTGAGTAGCAGTAGCTGCCACTCCTCACAGCTGGCAGGATAAGCATCTTAGTCGGGGAGGGATCTGGGTGATTTACAACAGCTTCCACTACAGCTATGATCATCTGTTCATTGTAACTAAACTGTGCAACATTTACAGCCGGCTTAATATGTCAGTGAAAGTGACAGTGTTAGCTGCTTAGTCGTGTCCAACTCTTTGTGACCCCGGGGACTGTAGCCCACCAGGCTCCTCTGTCCATGGAATTCTCCAGGCAAGAACACTGGAGAGGTTAGCCATTCTCTTTGGGAGTTTTTTTAACACATATAATCCTTACAACAGCCCTGCAAGGTGAGCTACTTTTTAATTGGGGTAAAATGGCTTTACAATGTTGTCTTAGCTTCTGCTGCACAACAGAGTGAATCAGCTACATGTATACACGTATCCCCTCCTTCCTGCACCTCCCTCCCACCCCTTCCCACTGAATTACCACTTCTAAGGCTCCCATTTTACAGATGAGGAAACTGAGGTCAAGTGAGGTTAAGCTGCTTGCCCAAGGCCACATAGCTAGTAAGCGGTGGGAGTCAGGACTCAAAAGTCAGACTGTCCACCTCCAGAGCCCATGCTCTCACGACTGGGCTGGGCTACTTCCACGGCTTTAGCTGCTACTCACAAAGGCACAGAGCTACCTGCCTCCAGCCTGCTGCCCAGCGGCTGGGCTGCGGTCAGCAATCTATAGCCTCAGGCTGCCCAGAGCGGCCAGTATTTGTGCCTGACAATTATTCGTCATCTGAGTGGTTGGGAACAAGTCCCAAAACTGATCCTTGCCAAAGACAATTAACTAAAAGCCACATGAGCATACGTCGGGGGGAGGAGGGGGGCTGTGGCATGGGGATGGGGAGTGAGTGTGACTGAGACAATGAGAAGCAGATGATTTGGAAGATATTTTCTCCCCAGCGCTACAAAACAAGCCCGCAATCATGCCACAAAGGGCTGGTATTGTTGGAAGGGAAATATGTCAACGACAGCGTTCAGTCGTGGGGCGGTTAAAGAAAAAGAAAGGAAAAGAAAAAAATATCTTTTGAAATTGTGATTTGACCTAGAAAGGTTTTTTAGGTCACCTGAACTTGGCACTGATGCCTCTAACCCCAAAACCTTACACAGACAAAGTACCAAGTTCACTTCCTTTTGCAGTGCCTGATAACCCAGGAAAGGATTTATATAAACACTGCTGCTGTACTTTTTTAGTGTATGAAAATCAGCCCTCGGACTTAGGAGCCCGGAGGACAGTGGAGCTGGGCAGTTTTGGAAGCACAGGCTCTGCACTTAGTCGCCTGTGGCTAGGACAGGGATCTCAGTTCTCTGATTCTCATATGTCTCCCCTGTAAAATGGGCATGGGGCTGGCAGGCCTGCGTGTGCTGCCTGGCAGTGCGTGGGCACCCTGAGGTGCCCGAGAGAGGCTAGACCCTTCTGTCACTCCTGCCACCCTCTGTTCTTGACTATGGAACTCCTATGCCCCAGGTCTGGACTCTCCCTGGGGACCTTGCAACACAGAAGCCAGGAAGGCAGTTAGAAGCAGTTAGAATCTCTGTCTTAATAGGGCTTTTCTCCCCAGACTCAGGGAGAGAGAGCAAACCCCACTCCAAGGCGGAGCACGTGCCAATGAGTTCTCCCGAATTCATCTCCACCATCAGGCCACCTAGTTGGAGATACATTCTAGAACCTCAGGGCTGACAGGCCCTCAGACCTTCTCATTATCCCCCTGGGGAAAACTGAGGCTGGTAGATAGCCCCCAGGGGCTGGCAACAGCATGCCAACAGTTGCAATCACCATATTCCTAGGGCCTCTGACCCTATGTTCCCCCAAAATGACAAACTCATCCTGGTTACCCTCAAAATCCAAGGTGGTTTCAGCATATCTGAATTCCCCAACTCCCAATCTGAGAATCTATGATGTACTGGCCAGGCTCTGAGGGTACCAGGGACACAGAAACGATCCCCAGGGAAGGTTGGGTTCCAGAGGCAGTACAGACACCAGCACTGATGACAGATGGAGTGATGAGGTAGACACAGGTAGAGACAGGCCAGGTGAGTCAGCTGATACACATCTGCCAGGTAGAGGAGCCACAGGATTAGAGAGCTGGGACCTGAGGCCACTGGGAGGGTGAGAATGCTGTGTGTGTGTGTGTGTGTGTAGCTGTGAGGTCAGCTATACAGGGCAGAGTGCACGGGAGGACTCAACATTCACTGAAAAACAACAGTGAGAGTTTGAAACAATATTCCTAGAGAAGAGTAATGGGGGGGTGGGAATGCCATCTAGTCTGGCAGAGATCAAATATTCTGCGAAGCAACAGATAAATAAACAGTTACATAATTAAAGCAGTGGGGCAGGGATGTCAAGGGAGAACTTCACATCAATGAAACAGAAAGAAAGTGCAGAATCAGACCCAACTCTATATGGAAACACATTACATTATGGTTACAGAGGGCATTTACTCTACGCCAGGCACAGCATGGAGTGCTTTACCTAGGATATTTCAGACAGCCTTTGCAAGGAGCCTGAGCCTGTAAGGCAGATGTTACAACTCCCTTTTTACAGAGGAGAAAAGCTCCATGTAAGCAGAGTGCTCAAGGTTACACGGCTACAAAGTGACAAAATCAGAATCTTAACTCTGCTAGCTCCTGCCCATAACAGCCACTCTATTTTGCCTCTCCTTTTGGAAACAAAGAGACAAAGACCAATTATTTCATGAACAGAATGAGGGGTTATCCTGTTCCCACTTAGGAACACTGGACTAGATACCCATCGTAAGCCATCCACCAACATGTCCTGAGAACAGATTCTAGAGTTAAGTATAAAAAGTCACGTTACAGGGAAATATCGGAAAACAGAAAGAATGCTTATCAGATCTCTGGCGGCAGGATAACTTCCTCAGTCCTCAAAGCAATCACGGAGGGAGGGAGATTGACAGATTCAAATATATACGCATTCATATCTTCTGTAGAGGGAAGCATAATAAAACCAAAATGAAAAGGACATCAGCACCAACTATGAGACAGTTAATATATACGATGCAGAAATGGCGTAGTCAAATTAAAGAGACAGCAAGGTGCCGACAAACAAAAAGACACAAGAACCAACAGGAACATCACACAGGAGGCAGTTTAGCAAGAGCCAAGTACATAGGGGAAAACCGTCGCTTGATTCTGTGGACATGGGAGAAATGTACATGAAACACACCTACTGTAATGAAACTGGGATACTTTCCACGTTGCTTCTGTGGAAAGCAGCTTCCAGCCTACTGGAAAGGAACACAGCAGCCACCCCCAGGCAGAGAGCCAGCGGGAAGCAGGGTAGATGAGTGCCCGAGATCCCTGCCGGCTGCCTCAAGAGTCACTCCCTCACCACGCTGCCCACTTGTCTCAAGTCCACCAAGTCTTCCTGGAAGCAGCTTCTGTTCTCCACGCCGGGGATGGTACCAGTGATGGACAGGCCACAGTCTTTGTCCTTCTGAGCATCTGGTGTAGTGAAGAGGAAGGACCAGCCATTATACACGGGCGATAAGCGCACCGGGAGCCAGAGTTCACGGGAGCCTAGAGGTGTCTCAGAGGAGCTGGTCTCTAAGCCCACCTACCTGCAGGCTGAGCAGAATTAATCAGGTGAGGGAGAAACCACCAGGTGGGAGAGGGTGGTGGAAACAGCATTTGCCAAGGCCAAAGGGCAGGAGAGGAGGACCCACTTAGGGGAGGCAGTGAGAGCTGAGCTGCTCAGGCAAACAGGACCTGATGAGGCTTTTCAGGGCTACATGGGGTGAGGGTGGGAGGTGGCGACCTAACTCCATATTGTAAGCTACGTTTTATTTTTTTACTAATTAATTTTTATTACAGTAGAGTTGCTTTACAATATTGTGTTAGCTTGTTGTTTCATTGCTAAGTTATATCTCTCTGTGACCCCATGGACTGTAGCCTGCCAGGCTCTTTCTGTCCACAAGATTTCCCAGGCAAGAATACTGAAGTGGGTTGCCATTTCCTTCTCCAGGGGATCTTCCCAACCCAGGGATTGAAACTGACTCTTGGCTTCCCTGGTGGCTCAGAGGTTAAAGCGTGTGCCTGCAATGCAGGAGACTTGGATTCAATCCCTGGGTCAGGAAGATCCCCTGGAGAAGGAAATGGCAACCCACTCCAGTACTCTTGCCTGGAAAATCCCATGGACAGAGAAGCCTGGTAGACTACAGTCCATGGGATCGTGAAGAGCTGGACACAAATGAGCAACTTCACTTTCTTTCTTTCCTTTCTTTCTCCTGCACACGTCCGCCAAGAAGTGGTGATTTGGTGGTCCCACCGGCACAATCGAAGATGACGTCTCGTTTTACTTAGTCGAGATGTGTGTGTATGTAGGGGAGACAAAACCTAAAGGGAGGGTAAATCCTGTGGTGCCACGTCATTCGTCTCAAGGGACATCAAAACCTTTAGGTTCGGTGTCGTTAGTCTTCTTTTTCTTTATTTTCCTTAGGTTTAACCTTTTCTTCATTCTGACAGTAACGAACGTCTACTGTACCATGAGATGGAAGAAAATCCTAAAGATGCCACTAGTAAACTACTACAGCTAATCAATGAATTCAATAAAGTTGCAGGATACAACATCAATACATAGAAATCACTTACATTCCTATACATGGACAACAAAAGATCAGAAAGAGAAGTTAAGGAAACAATCCCATTTACCATCACAACAAAAAGAATTTTTCCAGTGGTCATGTACGGACGTGAGAGTTGGACTATGAAGAAAGCTGAGTGCATAAGCATTGATGCTTTTGAACTGTGGTGTTGGAAAAGACTCCTGAGAGTCCCTTGGACTGCAAGTAGAAGCTTCTGTGATGATCCAGGGCCAGCGCCTAGAAGCAGGACTCTGAGCAGGGTAGAAACACTTGCTAAAGAAATAATAAGTAAAAGAGTATGGCAGTGATTCAAAAATAGAAATTTATATTGATGGTTAGAAAGGGAAGCAGGACTGAAGTCAGAATAAAACCACGACAATCTCCACTGTATTTTCCAAAATTCAGAACTAAAGAGTCTCAGAGATGAATGAAACCTGCCAAGAGCAAAGAATCACCCAGGAGTCAGAAAAGGGGTGACTCACACAGTTTTGCAAACCCTAATTTCCTCTCCTTGGTCACACACTTCCTTCTGATTTCTTTTTCTGATGATTCATAAGAAAAAAAAATTTCCCCATTTAAATTCAAACCCAAAATACTTGAACTCCGGAGCTTACCCTACCCAAGCCTAAACCTCTGCCCCTCAGCCAACAGAACTCAATTCAACCCCAGGTAACTAAAACGACACTGGCTGCCAAGAAACCAAGAGGAAACTAGAGGTTTCTAGCTTTATTGTGACTGTCAAAGGCCCCAGGGGGCCTCTGAGACCCTAGGAGGGTCTCCAAGTGGCAACTCATAGGCCCAGGTCCACAGCCCTTAGCCAGGACCCACAGAGTTTCAGAATTCAGAATCTGGATTTCAGAAAAGTGAGGAAGTGATAATTCCACAAATTAGGTAGTAGCCTCTGTGGGGTCCGAGTTAAGACACTTTCAGATTTCTACATTGAATCTCTAGAGGGCTAGGTAGAGATTATGTCTGTCCGTTTAGATCAGACTTGGGAGACGAATGAGTTTGCAGCATATCTGCAAAATAACTGCTGGTTTCAGAGCCTTCTGGATTTCAAATAAGGCAGTTTAGAGTTGATTCGAGCACTGGGCACACATGTGCTGGGCCCTTGGGACACCATCCCACTGTATGCCCATCTTACAGATGAGGAAACTGAGGCTCAGGAAGGTAAAGGAAACTGCCCAAGGTCTCACAGCTATTAGGCGACTGAGCTGGGATTAGAACCAGATCTTACATCCTTCCACAGGCACACATGGATCTGCCAGGCTGCTGAAATGCCAGGCAGAGTGTTTAGCATTACAGGGAATGTGGGTGGCACTGGGATCTGGCCAAGACCAGATGCAGACTTCCCTGGCAGTCCAGTGGTTAAGAACCCACCTTCCAATGCAAGGGGCACAGGTTTGATCCCTGGTTGGGTAGCTGAGATCCCACATGCCTCGGGGCAACTAACACAGCCAAAAATAAATAACATAAATAAATATTTTTTAAAAGACCAGGTACAACAGGAATTGGGTGCCTGGAAGATGTGTCCCCTCAGGCAGGCCCAGGAGCATCGACCCTCCTCACAAGCCCAGAGCTCACCGCATCCACTGGAGATACAGTCCTGGCCCCCAAAAGCCTCAGAGTCCACTGGGGAGAAATTTTTTAAAAAGAAAAATGATAAATGTAGTAAGTCATTTACTTAGTATGTTGGACGGTTCTGAGACCTATATGAGAAGAAACGGTGGGGCAGGTGAGGTGAGTCAGCAATGGTGAGAGTTTGAACAGGGTAGTCAAGGTGGGCCTCCCTGAGAAAGTGACAGTCGAGCAAAGACTGCAAAGAGGTGAGTGAGCTAGCCAGGCTGGTATGTTGGGGAGAGGCCAGGCAAAGATCCAAAGGTAGGAGTGTGCTGGTGGAGACCACTAAGGTGGACAGAGCTAGTGAGGGGGACGGGAGGGGAGGCCAGAGAGGTTAACAGGGGAGAGAGTGTACCCCCAGATGGCACTGAGATTACCCCTCCCCGGAGAGAGGAAGGTGCATTTGTTCCTCCTGCCTTATCTGATGCTGTGGCTGGAGGAGCGGGCGAGGGCAGGCGTGGGGGCTGCACACGCAGCTCGGCACACCCGAGGAACCTCAGAGGGGCCCCGAAGCAGCTGACATCCGCTAGGCCTGCGGCTTCTTCCTGTGGCTGCTGCATCTCAGGTTGCCCTGACGGCTGCTATTTTTGCTCCTGTTTGGGGTTCAAGGCAGGGCTGGGCCCAGCTCCTTCTGGGTTTGCTCTGCTCAGAGCAATGGGGAGGAGCCGTTTAAACGTTCCAAGTATCTTTGGGGGCACTTCCTATTCAGTAAGTGGGAAAGAAGTAGGAATTTGTAATAGGTATCATCCTGTCAACCTGCTGACTCTCTAAGCTCAGAGAGGTTAGGAGGCTAGTCTGAGGTCACACAGCCAAGTCAAACCACAGGCTGAGGATTCTGATTCAGTCGGTCTAGGTCTGAAGGCTGTTAATTAGCAAGGGGCTCTCTGCTTTTACTATCTAAAGTAATGTTTACCAAGCAGATAGTCTGTACTATCCAGACTTTTAGAAGTCATGAGAATAAAGTACATCATCAGTTCAGTGGCTCAGTCGTGTCCAACTCTTTGCGACCTCATGGACTGCAGCATGCCAGGCTTCCCTGTCTATCACCAACTCCTGAGACTTGCTCAAACTCATGTCCATCAAGTCGGTGATGCCATCCAGCCATCTCATCCTCTCTTGTCCTCTTCTCCTCCTGCCCTCAATCTTTCCCAGCATTAAGGACTTTTCAAATGAGTCAGCTCTTCACATGAGGTGGCCAAAGTATTGGAGTTTCAGCTTCAATGTCAGTCCTTCCAATGAATATTCAGGACGGATCTCCTTTAGGATGGGCTGGTTGGATCTCCTTGCAGTCTAAGGGACTCTCAGGAGTCTTCTCCAACACCACAGTTCAAAAGCATCAATTCTTCGGCGCTCAGCTTTCTTTATAGTCCAGCTCTCACATCCACACATAACTACTGGAAAAACTGTAGCTTTGACTAGATGGACCTTTGTTGGCAAAGTAATGCCTCTGCTTTTTAATATGCTGTCTAGGTACATCATACATGCCTTCAATCCCCTCTGAGCATCACAGCACTGATGGGAAGGACTGTGATACAGTGGGCACAGGAGAGGGGCTCTGGCTCAGACTGTTGGGGCTGGGATGAGGTGGCAATCAGAGAAGGTTTCTAGGGAGCAGTGACCAGAACACTGTCTGCAGGAAAAGGCAAGGAGGGACTTGCCTGGTGGCCCAGTGGTTAAGAATCCACCTACCAATGTAGGGGACACGGGTTGGATCCCTGGTCCGGGAAGATTCCACATGCCAAGAAGCACTGAAGCCCGTGCACCACAGCTACTGAAGTCTGCACCCCTAGAGCCCCTGCTCTGCAACAAGAGAAGCCACCGCAAGGAGAGGCCCGCACGCTGCAGAGAAGAGCGGCCCTCACCCCCCACAGCTAGAGCAAGCAGGCACACAGCAACAAAGGCCCAGCACAACCAGACACTATGCCTTAACTTTAAAGCGAGTTAGTCACTCAGTCATGTCTGACTCTTTGCGACCCTATCAGACCCTATCAGGACCCCTTCAGGCTCCTCTGTCCAGTTCTCCAGGCAAGAATACGGGAGTGGGTAGCCATTCACTTCTCCAGGAGATCTTCCCAACCTAGGGATCGAGCCCAAGTCTTCTGCAATAAAAGTGGCTTTTTTTTTTTTAACCATCTGAGCCAATTTATTAACACAAAAAGAACAGGCAGGAGTTCGAGGGTAAAGGAAGCATACTCTCGACAAAAGAGTCTGAGAGCACAAAACCAAGAAGCATGAATGCTCGGCTAGCGGGGAGGAGCTTTACGAAGCAGGAGGGCAGTGATTCTGCCTGGGAGGGAGGAGGCAGAAGCCAGCTCTGACCGCAAAGCCTGAGATCCAACAGGGGCCCCAGCTCCACTAGCAGGCATATGAAAGATGTCAGAACAGATGCAGCGGCTCCTAGTGACCAAGGCTTCAAGCAGAGGAGCTGTTTGTGGAGACTGCACTGCGGGGGTGGGGTCTGTGAACAGAGCAGACTCTAAGAGGGAAGGAGCAGCTAGGGAGTCCTGGGCAGAGGCTCCTGCGTCGCCCAAGCACAGGTGACAGAGAAGCAGGGAGATGTGGCTGTAGCCTAGGGGTGCAGTCATCAGGGAGTAAGGCAGAGAGAGGGGTAGGGATGACTTAAGCCAAGCACTGGAAGGCTATGAGGTTAACTAGGATGGGGTGATGGGAGCGGGCATGTCTGGGGATGGGCACACGTGCATCAAGATAAGGATGGGTCATAGGTACCATCTCCTTCAAATGAACCTTCTGCTGGATCTGAGGATGCGCAAATCAAGGCTGCCTCTCTACACTATTTCCCCATCCTAGTGGCTGGCAGTTCCCACGCCTCAGTTGTAAGACCTGCAGAAGGTGAGAATGTTGCCTGAAGTCTCAGAGTCAGAAATCATGAGAACAAAGCCTGCCCATTCCAATGCCCAGGTCAACAGACACTCAACAGTGGGGGACCTTCACACCCTCCCTGGAAAACGGCATCATGGGGTCTGGGAGAAGCTAGGGAATCCAATCCCATCTATGATAGTTCAGGAATGTGTTTGTCATTGTTCCACATGTGTGAACACCTGCCAGGCCCCCTGACTAGACAGAGACCATGACTCCTGGATAGCCCTCGGGCCCCCAAGACAGTCACAGGGGGATGCCACAGGGGCACCCCCTTGGGAAACTCTGCACTCCTGCCTCTGCCCCTAATTTCACTAATTACTGGTTTGTGGCCGCATGAGAAAGCGTTGCGGGTGCCACTAATCATGAGAAGGAAATTAACTTAGAACGCGTAGTTCATCCTCTTCTAGAGGGTGTCCACACAACCATGATTTCCAACACGGAATAAAGCATCTGGAGTTTCTGAGACCAGCCTAAATTATTTCTCTGAAGGAATCAGGGACCAAAAAAGGTGGAGAACCTGCCCAGATCACGAAGCAATTACTTAGCACGCTATGTACAGGCAACTCTGGTTTCTCACTCCCTGGGCAGCTTTGTTCTTTCTGTAAATTTTCAGGGGTGCCTGTTGAATGCCACACCCTGTCAAAGGCTCTGCAGCGTGCCTTCCTCGAGAGAGACAAGTGTTTTTATTTACTGAGCACCAACGAAGTGTTTGTTTAATCCTCCTAACAATCCATTGTAGGAGAGGCAACTCTGGCTCAGAGAGGTGAGGTGCTGAAGATCACGCAGCGAGCAGGGAGCTCATGGCCAAGTCTTAAACCTGGGTTCAGCTTCTGTTCTCCCAGTTCGGGGCATGGGGGGGTGGTGTAGGTGATACTCCAGCCACACCCTCTCCTCCAAGACCTCTGCTCCCTCCCTTCCCAAGTCTTCCTCCCTGACCCAGGGTTCTCGCAAAGACTGGTTTACTAAGGGGACTATTGTCTTGAGATCCCAACTGTATTCTACAATGCCGGTGACTGGTGTTCGGTAAGCCCTCAGGAAGTGTTAAAAATAAGAGTCAGTTCTCTGTCAAGACCGCCAGTAAACCCGTTATTTACTCCTCTCCCTGTCAAGAGCTCATGGGTGTGATCAGAGACACAGAGAAATTTGTATCAGCCTGGGCCGCAAAAAACAGACTGTGGCCCTGCATTCGAGCTTCTAAAGAAGAGAACCAGAACACAGAGCTTCGGGCTACAAGCACAAGGGGAGAGCTCCCCGGGTCATACACACCTATGCGTGCACACACACACAATCATCACAACACAGAAAAGTAGGTATCATTGTTCCCATTTTATGGATGAGGAGGCTGAGCCTTGTGAGGCTCAAGAAACTTGCCCAGTGTCACAGACTGTATTTGAGGCAGAGCTGACATTTGCAACCCGTATCTGATCTGCCCCTGACACACAGTGGACACTCAACAGCTACTTCCTCCATGGATGGCTGGCTCCAAAGCCTGAGCAAAGCCCGTGACTGCCTGCTTTGAGACGCAGTGTGCAGAAAGCAGAGATCACACACTCCTTGGTCTCAGTTGACCTGGGATATTCCAAGACCGGGAAAGAAGGCCTGAGTGTGTCACAGGGCTTCCGTTTCTGGGACGCACGTGCTCACAGCTGGATTTGCAACACCGACAGTGACGGTGATGAATCAGAGCACCAGAAGAGGTCAGGCCTCCTGCGCGCTCTGCTCAGCGGGGTGCAGCCCTGTCCAGTGTAACAAGCCCCACCTCCAACTCGGCCAACTCCTATCGCAAAGACGATCTCCCCAGGGATGGCGGGGAAAATGCCGCGGATGTTGGGTTTCTGCACTCACATTGCCGGTCACCTGTTCTGTGTGTACGTGTTCACCCTGAAATCTGTCACTGTGTCCTTTCTCACATTTTGCTGTCCTTTCAACTGGTTATCTTTTCAAAATCGTTAATGGAGAAGAGGAAAAGGTGGCACTCACAACGGGTGAGGGCTTTTGACTGATTCCACAAACTCCCAAATCCAACAGAAGAGGCAGCTCCAACTTTGCTCCTGGTGACATCCCTGGCCACCCCTCCCCACCCCCCCACTGCCTCGACAGGCTCTTCCCACCCCTCACCCCAGGTACCTGCTGGGCTCCTGCCATGCCATGGGCCAGCTCCATCCTTGTTTCAATCTGAGTTAGCCAGATCGCACCATCATACCTTGCCAGGCCTACTGCAGGGCATGCTAAATGGACAGATGAGCAAAAGAACAAATGTTCTCTGAGCACTTAGGCACCAACACCTGCTCTCCGGGGGTTGGTACCAGCCACTGCCAGAATTCCTTTTTAGGAAGGAGTTGCCAACTGCAGGCCTCCTGGACTTTCCAAAGCATCTTCATTCTACAACGTGACAGACACCTGTCCATCCCTGCCGGCCCCCACCCAGACATCGTCTGTCTTCACCCTCGTAGTGCCAGCCTGACCACCTCTACCCGAGGAGGTGGCAGGCGCCCGCTGCTTACCTTCTGCTGAAACACACCTGCAATGCACCAGCGTCTTGTAAGTAGAAGGAGCCCGAGTCTCATTCCACAGAAGCCCAGGCAGCGAGAGAACGCGCCCGTGACAGCCTCTGTGCAATTCTGCTGCATAATCAGCAGAGAAAGAGAAAAAACGCCAGAAATAGCAAGCTTTATAAGCCCTCCTGACAACTCTTGGTCCTCTATTGGCTGGAGGCCCAGCACCCCCGCCCCCCATCCCATTCCTATAAGGTGAAATGGAAAAACCTGTTATTTAACCTCTTTTATCAAAATCCATCTTCTATCCCAATTTGGGCCTGTGCGTTCGGAGCTCCTGGCGGCAGTCTCCACGCCAGGTCTCACGGAGCAGAAGGGGAGGCAGCCTGGCTCCGTATTATTTGTGGCTTAAGAGCCTTCTCTACCCATGTCCACTGCCCTGGGAGCGGGTGCTGGATTGCAAAGGCTATCAGAAGGCAATTTGGCAGCACCTGTCAACGTGTGAAACTTGCATGCTGTTTCATTTGGCAATTAGACTTCCAAGTATCCATTCTGCAGAAATACCTGTGCCTGCGTGCACCATGCAAGCCCACTGATGTTGCTCATTACAGAGCAGAATAGAGGCAGGCTAAATGTCTAAAACAGGGTCAGGCTAAATCAACTGAATTGCATCCATTCCATGGAATATGATGGAATGGGGAAGATGCGTAGGTGCTGACTTAGAACCAGTTGGGAGAGAGTCAAGGACATGATCCCCTTTTTATAAAAACCATAATTGCGTGTGTATTTGGATACGCACTGTAAAAGGTGCCAAACTGTAACAGTGCTTACCCTGGGGAGTAGGAGAAGGGGTATTTTCAGCTGCTGCTTTTTTTCTATTCCATTTTTTTCTTTTCCACAAGCATGTACTACATTTGTAGTTTAAAACAAACACATAAGAGCCTCCCTGGTTCCTTTCCCACTCCTCTGAAACCAGCAGGCCAAGCAAGGCCCAAGGTCACCAACCATGAGGCAGAATTAAGCCTCGGACAGTGCTGGCCGAAGCACTATGGATCCCCCAGCAGCCTCACTGACATTCATACAAACACAGTTAAATTAGGGCTTGGTGAAGAAGGTGGACTTTGGAATAAAACAGAACTGGGTTTGAATTGCTGTGCTGCCTGCTGGAACAGTTAACTTCCCTGAGCCTCAGTTTCTTCATCTGTTAAATGGGGATGACAGGGCCTACTAGATACCATGTAGTATGTGGGTGCTATGAAGCTAATTTTAATCTTTTGGACATTACAGAACCATCAGAGGCTGCTGAGAAAGCACCACAGAGCTGAGGGCATCCAGGACTAAGTGAGAGGGGTCCTGGGGGAATCACCCCACTTATCACAATAATAAACTATGAGACAGAGAGAAGGGCCTGGGCAGCAGCAACTGCCACATGATAATGGGGGTCACTGCCCAGCACGTCAGTACTAGGATGGATTGAGGGGATTAGAAAAGGCTTCAGAGAATTCCCTGGCAGTCCAGAGGTTAGGACTCCATCCTTCCACTGCAGGGGGCACGGGTTCAATCCCTGGTTGGGGAACTAAGATCCCACATGCCACACAGCATGGCTGAAATAAATAAGTAAATAAAAATAATTTCAAAAAAAGAAAGAAAAGGCTTCAAAGAGAAAGAAGTCCTGCTTCTGCCTCTGTTAAGCAATTCTTCATTGCAACATTATTTTTGAAAATATGGTAACAAAAACAAAATCCACTGAGAGGGGCTGGTTAAATCACAACTCTCTGGACAGTGGAATACTAGGCACCTATGAAACGGTCAGCATTCACTGCTGTGGAAAGATGCTCACATTTGTTGAATGTTAAACTCAGTCACTGGAAACCAGAGACGCTGATAAGTAAAAGGTGTAACTGACTGGCACACAGAGTGTGAAGGTAAAAACCCTTTAGTTATCATGTATTCATTCATTCACTCATTGAGCCTATTCTGCTCCCTCTGCCTCAGTCCCACATCAAGAAGGGCGGGTTCCAGACACCAGGGCAATGTATGAGCAGAGCATTGTTGGTATCATCAAAAAGACATCCCAGGGCCTTCCCTGGTGGTTCAGAGGCTAAGACTCTGCACTTCCAATGCAGGGGCCCCAGTTCAATCCCTGGTCAAGTAAACCAGATCCCACACGCAACTAAAAAGAGATCCCACATGCCACAACTAAGACCCAGTGCAGCCAAAATAAATACCAATAAATGTTTCTAAAAATTAAAAAAAAAAAGACACCCTAGCTCACGTATGTAGTGAAAGGTTATGGTGGAAGGAAGACAGTGCTCACAACTAAGGGCCCAGGGTCATGGGCTGAGTGAGGGCTTCACAGAACAAGGTCATTCGGGCTGATATTTGCAGAAGGGGCCAAGTTTGGGTGCACGGAGAACAGAGGAAGCATGTTAAGAGGAGGGCTGATACGGGATAAACGCAGGAAGTCCTGACATTCTCCATCAAACACAACTCCACCACGTGCTGGGGGGAAGGGAGGCTAAGTCTGAGGACAGAAGATTCTGGATGTCTTGTAAGGAGAAACGCTGGGCTTGTGACCATGCTGTCCTCAGTGAGCAGTGACAGAGCAGCGTCCCAGCGTAACTCGCTCGCCTTGAGTGTCCCAGCCCCACGGGGCAGACGGTGCTGGGTGGGGCAAGAGCGCCCCTCTGCCAGGTTGGGTGATGGCAGCTCAGCTAGGTAAATGCCAGCACCTAGATTCCAGGAGGGCTCTTTGCTCGGTGCTGAGTACTTGGCCCAGCAGTGCAGGGTGACGGGGGTCCCAGCTCCAAAGATCCTCTGCTCAGCTGCCCATGCTGCAGAGCCAGGGAGGGGCCCCTGCACCATGATGAAACTCAGCATTTTTTTAGTTTTATTTTTATTTTTCAGATTTTCGATGGTTCTGGTTCAAAACAAAGAGAGATGACTCAGCTTCCTGTGAAAGGGCTGCAGCCCTTTTGGAAAAGGGGTTTCTGTTCTAACGCTTCTCTCTTCCCCGACCTCCAGGCAGCTCATCCCGGCTGCCTTGTTTTCCTTGATGATCAGCTATTCCCAGAGTGGGGACAGGGACAAAAGCCAGTACCCTTTAGTTATCATGTATTCATTCATTCACTCATTGAGCCTATTCTGCTCCCTCTGCCTCAGTCCCACATCAAGAAGGGCGGGTTCCAGACACCAGGGCAATGTATGAGCAGAGCATTGTTGGTATCATCAAAAAGACATCCCAGGGCCTTCCCTGGTGGTTCAGAGCTAAGACTCTGCACTTCCAATGCAGGGGCCCCAGTTCAATCCCTGGTCAAGTAAACCAGATCCCACACGCAACTAAAAAGAGATCCCACATGCCACAACTAAGACCCAGTGCAGCCAAAATAAATACCAATAAATGTTTCTAAAAATTAAAAAAAAAAAGACACCCTAGCTCACGTATGTAGTGAAAGGTTATGGTGGAAGGAAGACAGTGCTCACAACTAAGGGCCCAGGGTCATGGGCTGAGTGAGGGCTTCACAGAACAAGGTCATTCGGGCTGATATTTGCAGGAGGGGCCAAGTTTGGGTGCACGGAGAACAGAGGAAGCATGTTAAGAGGAGGGCTGATACGGGATAAACGCAGGAAGTCCTGACATTCTCCATCAAACACAACTCCACCACGTGCTGGGGGGAAGGGAGGCTAAGTCTGAGGACAGAAGATTCTGGATGTCTTGTAAGGAGAAACGCTGGGCTTGTGACCATGCTGTCCTCAGTGAGCAGTGACAGAGCAGCGTCCCAGCGTAACTCGCTCGCCTTGAGTGTCCCAGCCCCACGGGGCAGACGGTGCTGGGTGGGGCAAGAGCGCCCCTCTGCCAGGTTGGGTGATGGCAGCTCAGCTAGGTAAATGCCAGCACCTAGATTCCAGGAGGGCTCTTTGCTCGGTGCTGAGTACTTGGCCCAGCAGTGCAGGGTGACGGGGGTCCCAGCTCCAAAGATCCTCTGCTCAGCTGCCCATGCTGCAGAGCCAGGGAGGGGCCCCTGCACCATGATGAAACTCAGCATTTTTTTAGTTTTATTTTTATTTTTCAGATTTTCGATGGTTCTGGTTCAAAACAAAGAGAGATGACTCAGCTTCCTGTGAAAGGGCTGCAGCCCTTTTGGAAAAGGGGTTTCTGTTCTAACGCTTCTCTCTTCCCCGACCTCCAGGCAGCTCATCCCGGCTGCCTTGTTTTCCTTGATGATCAGCTATTCCCAGAGTGGGGACAGGGACAAAAGCCAGGCTCTAGGCTGGTGGGGGGGGGGGGG
>SJYC01084336.1:0-27011 GCA_006408675.1 Madoqua kirkii | reverse complement strand
TCTGTTCTAACGCTTCTCTCTTCCCCGACCTCCAGGCAGCTCATCCCGGCTGCCTTGTTTTCCTTGATGATCAGCTATTCCCAGAGTGGGGACAGGGACAAAAGCCAGGCTCTAGGCGGGGGGGGGGGGGGGGTCAGATGGCCTGAGTCTGAATGCTGACCCAGGTCCTTACTCACTGAGAAGACCTGGACAAAGTTAAACCCTCTCTGAGCCTGCATTAAGAATCTCTCGCAGGATCTTTGTACAAAGCAGCAGTCTCCTATGGAAAGGGTGAACCA
Organism: Madoqua kirkii; assembly: GCA_006408675.1. Lineage (NCBI taxonomy): Eukaryota > Metazoa > Chordata > Mammalia > Artiodactyla > Bovidae > Madoqua > Madoqua kirkii. Next base: position 26,733 of record SJYC01084336.1, on the reverse strand, counting down.
TAAACATCACTGTTGCTAACAGCAGGCACCTATGCTGAGGTCCTACTGTACCTACATTATCTTACTGACGCCTCACACCTGCCCAGCCCAGGTTCCTATTTTACAGATGAGGAAACTGAGGCTGAAAGCAATGAGCTGCCTTGAGTTCCCATCTCCCCATTCCCGAGAATCAGCGCCCACATCCCAAGCCAACTGAGAACTGAACCCTGGACGAGCTTGGGCTTTCCATCTGACTCTCCCAGCCAAGCACACACCGGCCCCTCACTGCCTCACTCTTGACTGGCAACTCGGAATCATTGTTCTCAGATGGTGGAAATTTTCAAGCCAAGGCTTCATAAAAATATTCCATGAAGGGCTCAGAAAGAAACCTTCAATAATAGCACATCATTTCTCCCCCTCTCCCCCTTGGGCCTAGGAATCCACAAAAGCTGCCTGTGTAGCATCCCAAGGAGATGCAAGAAGCTGTTAGGAAAACCCCTTCAGAGTGTAGAGAAAACGGAAAAGCTGAGAATGAGGTGTGAGCTCATGCAAGTAAAGAGGAAAGGACTCTAAAAAGGACCCGGATTTCAAACAGCCACCTGGCAGCACAACAGGGTGAGGTCTCTCAAACCTTTGTCCTAGAACTTAATGGAAAAAAACAGATCTGGCGCAGGTGAACACAAGGTAACTCAAGACAGCAAGAACCCCACTTTCCATGGCCCTTTCCCCTGCATCACCCCAAAGCATACACTGACAGAGCAGCCTTAATAGTAACTGACTAATTTTAAACCCTGTGATTACCAGGGTTGATTTCCATGGAACCCGCCTTTCACAGCACCAAGACGCGCTCATGAGCGGTAATTGCCAAGTTCAAGTTTAGCTCTGTCATACCAGTCATCGGTGCTAACTCAGGCGGCCGCTCCCTTGCCAGGTAAGCTGGTAATGAAGTCGGCTTTGTGGCTGAATTTCACAATATTGTGATGCCGCCGTCAGCACCTACAAGTGCTGAGAAGCTATGGAGCTGCTTCGAGGTAGAACAAACCTCACCCCGGGGAAGTGACTGGAGCCGCTCTGAGTCTCTAAGGGGTCCTGCCTGGATCCTCATACCCACCAGGGCTCATGGTTGCTTAACCCCACGTGTGCCTTGCTGGAAACGCTGATCACCTGGGCTACGGTGCACACGTGCGGGTGCTCCCTGCCCTGGCTCCCAACGTCCTCTGCAACTGCCTCCCACTTCCCCCTCTCCATCCCGACGGCCCGCCCCCGCATCTGAACTCAGGTCTGATGGCACAGTTTCACCCACTGGACCCTTGCCAGTCCTCCAACCACTGCATGGACTCACCTGCGGCGAGTTCTGTACCACGCCACGTGCCAGTCTCATTTTAAAACGCTCCCATTGGCCTTGGCCACTGACCTATTTTTTTATTGTTTACTTATTTATTTGGCTGTGCCGGGTCTTCGCTGAGGCACGTGGGATCTAGCTCCCTGACCAGAACCTCCTGCATTGGGAGTGTGGAGTCAGCCACTGGATCACCAGGGGTGTCCTGTGATTAAACAGTTTCCATGCCCCACACACAAAACCCTCCCCTGACTGCGTTCTGATGGCAGAACTGTGCTCTAGAACACGAGTAGGTATGTGTGCGCTGACCTTGTGCTGACTTCAAACTTAGGCCCAGACACTGAGAGGTGCTGCTGTGAGGGGACAGAGGGCTGAGGACCACTCCCTCTAGGCGCCCACTGCACGCCCAGCGTGCACACGTACCCTCGCCACAAGCAGCAGCCAGACAGGCGAGAGAGCTGGGGCTCATTCTCTCCCTGGGGAAACTGAGCCCTGAGAACATCGATAAAGCAGGTAAAAGGGGTTTTTCTCTTCATTCTAAATGCCGGTTAAACCTGAGGAGCTGCCAAGCCTCTTCCCCTGATAAAGAAATCCTGGAATAAATCTATTTTCCTTTTCACTTGTCCACCAGGAAGCCCGGAGAGCCAGATGTGTATGCCAATTTCAATAACTATAGGAACCAAAGCCAACGTATCTGTTATTTCCCACTTAGAATTTGTTCTATTCTGTATTTCCCTTGGCTCTAATTCTCTTTTTATTGGAGTGTGTTTCACAAGGTTGTGTTGGTTTCTGCCGTTCAAGGAAGTGAAACAGCTACATGGAGACACATATCCCCTTCCTCGCTCATGGACCTCCCCGCCCCCCCCACCATCCCAGCCCTCTAGGTCATCACCGAGCTGAGCTCGCTGTGCTGTCTAGCAGCTTCCCACTAGCCATCTATACTAGACGTGGCAGTGTGCATATGTCAGCCTCAATCCCCCAATTTGTCCCACCCTCCCTTTCCTCCTCTTGTGTTCACATGTCCATTTTCTACGTCTGCATCTCTATTCCTGTTTTGCACATAGGTTCTCTGTAGCAGTTTTCTAAATGTATTACATATACTTTTATATCTTCATAAGTGTTCCTGTGAAAGAATGACCAAAGTTTAGCAAGCACCAAAAGCCAGACATGGAGAGGTAGACACCCCGGGTCCCACAGCTGGTCCAGGAGTCTGTCTACCCAGGTCCCCTCCATACTGATCCCATCCACTTCCTACTTTCCTCAACCAAAAAGCTAACAGTGTCCAAGCGTCTGTTTCCTGCCAAGCACGACAGGTCCTGCTACATCCACACCAACTTCCCAGCAACCCCAAGAGGTACCATCCGTAAAAGCACGTCCTCTGTCCCAGGTCCCATTTCCACACATTTACGAGCAGCGTTCCCCAGGACAACCCTCTTAGCCAGGTACGGTCATTATTCCCATCTTACAGGGGCGTGAACTGAGGTGCAGGTTGGGTAACTTACTGGCTGTGCACAGCTATTCAGGTGTCACAGAGAGGACTGGAATTAAGGTTCTGGGCTCTATTGTGCATGTTCCCAGCAGGATCCCTCCTCTTATAGATAAGGACGTGAGGTTTCGAGAGACCAGGGGTTCGCCAAGCTTGGGCTCTGACTGTCCAGTCCGTATAGCTGCAGGCACAAAGGGAGAAGCCAGGGGCTCCAGGAAACCTCTCCCAACTCCAGGCCAAGCGAAGGCCATGCTTCTAGAAGTCGGGGCACAAGTTCACTCCTGCCAGAGATGCAAAAGGAGACTGCCAGGGAGAAGCACAAAGGCTGGAAGGCATTCCTGGCCTCCAAGGCCACCTCAGCGCTTCCCAGGTGACTTAGTGTTAAAGAATCTGTCTGCAATGCAGGAGACTCGTGTCAGATCCCTGGGTTGGGAAGATCCCCTGGAGAAGGGAATGGCAACCCATCGCAGCGTTCTTGCCAGGATAATCCCACGGACAGAATGGCCTGGTGGGATACTTCCATGGACAGAGGATCCTAGTGCATGGGGTCATAAAGAGTCAGACACGACTGAGTGCACACACACACACACACACACACACACACACACGCACGCACAAAGGCCACCTCAGCTGTCTCCCCACCACCGCCCTGGACCCCTTTGTGCTGGGGGCAGGCATCCCAGGCCACCCAGCCCTACTCAGGGAGCTCAGAAACTCCCTCTTCCCTGTCACACTGGTGGCTGGGTGCCCAGTTCAGCCAAAGGCAGTGTGGAAATGAGGTTTTTTTGCTTTGTTGGTGTTTTTGACTTGATTGTTTTAGGTTTTTTTTTTTTTCTCTAAATATGGGCCACTTTAAAAGTCTTTATTGAATTTGTTACAATGTTGCTTCTGGTGTTTTGGATTTCCCTGGCCCATGTGAGCCATGTGGGATCTTAGCTTCCTGACCAGGGATGGAACCTGCATCCCACCCACCCACCTGCCCCCCAAATCCACACTGGAAAGTGATGAAGTCTTAACCACTGGATTGCCACAGAACTCCCTAGAAATGAGTTTTGAAGCATGAAGAGCCAGGTTCAAATCCCAGCTCTGCCACTTACTAGCCGTGAATCCTGGATGAGGGTGAGCCCCTCCATATACTGGGTGTTAAACCCACCGCCTCGCTGCATGTCTGGGGAGACTGGCACCCATACCCTCTCTCCCCACGTAGATTTGCCACCAAGTGGTGCCTGCCTTGCTTCCAGTGTTGTCCTGGCAAACCCTTCCAAGGCCTCCATTAGCAGATGCCAGCGGGCTGGGGAGGCCAGGGAGGTTTGCTCCAATTTATCTCATTCAAGACATGCCTTCTGAAACAAGACGAAAAAAATTAAGTAATAAAATTTGAGTTTGAACAGAAAGCCTAAATCCGGACTCATCTTTCCAGAACTTCTCCGTCCTACCTCAAGAATGGAAGGGGATCAAGGAAGTCTCTGGGGGTCATCCCACCTCTAGTGGGCCTCAGAGACAGGCCTTCCCCCGGTCATCTGCAGCAGGATGGGCTGCTGGCTCACGTGACACATCCCGGTTGCCATGGTTTCTGTTTATTCTGGGAAAGACAGCTTCCCGACATCCAGGCCTGGTAAAGACGAGTGTTTGCTACACTGTGATCGTGTAATCACCGAGGTCCTCTGCTCTGTCCTCGGCTGCACACAGGCTAGAGCCTGCAAGCACAGAAGCAGAGGCACTGATGGTAACTCAGGCTCCCCAGGTCCCCCCTCCGCCCAGTCCAGGGTGGATGGAACCAAACCCCACTTTCAGATGAGAAAACCAAGGCTTGGGCTTGGGCCATGACTTGCCCAGGGTCAGTGAGAGGCAGGGATTCAAACTTGGGTCTGTCTAACCTGTCCCATTTTTTCCAGCTGTGTGCTGGTTCATTTATGATCATTACTCTGACTCCCAGGAAACTCAGGCCTTTTCCCCAAATTGCACCTCCTGATATGCCTTGAGAGGACCCTATCCAATGCTCAGAGACATCAACAGCGGCTCACAGGAGTGAGCAGGGAGTTCCCCAGGCAGACCTAACACTCAGATCCCCACCCCAGATCTGACCACACCATTCTCAGTTCATGGTTCAAAGACCACTGGCCAACAGAACTAAATCTAAGCCTCCCACTTAACCAGCACCTCACACATCCTCAGTTTTATGCCTATGACCCTTCCCTCACTGTCTCTTTGCCCTTTCCAAGACTCAGATCCCTCCTCTTCCATCGGGATTTCCTGGGTGCCCACGGGAGCATCAATCCCCTCCTCCTCCCAAAGACCACTGAGCCCAGCTGCCCCTGCGAGTGGGCCACCCACGGAAGGGTCCATCCCCACTCCTGTGTTACGTGGGACAGCTATCAAGCAACAGTTCCCTTCTCAGCCCAAGCCTGCCGACACTGACAGGAAACTGGCACTTCACTGGGAGCTCAAATGTGCCCACTTCCTCCCTCCACAGGGCCTCTGCACATGCCATCCTATCTGGAATGCTTCCCCTTTGTCCCTACCATCTAGCAATTCCTAGTTCTCCCTCAAGTCTCGGTTTAAGGGTCACAGAAGTCCTCCCTGACCCTCGCTGTTCCCCATCAGGCAGTGTTCGTGCAGCCCTCTGATCACACCTGGCACGGTCACACTGTGCTTCTTATGTGATTATTTATTAACCAGACTAAAAGCCACATGAGTACAGCACTGGGTCTGTCTTGTGCTGGGGTCCCTGGCACAGTGCCTGGCACACTGCAGGGACTTGATAAGTGTTCGCTGTTCTGAAAGAGCGATGGCAGCTGTGGTGGATTAAGATGATGCCCCAGGGTCTCAGGTTTCATATGCACCCTCTGCACTGTAACATTACACCTCCTCCCATCAAGCACCCGAGTCTGTCTGCGCATGCCTTGAAAGCAGGCTTAACCATGTGACTCCATTTGGCCAATGAGACGGCAGCAAACGTGCTGCAAGCAAAGGCCTGAAAAGCACTTCTGCCCCAGGACAGTCACAACCCGGGAGCAGCAGATGAGCACGCCAGAGTGAGCTTGCTGGAGGATGAGAGAGACTCTGGGAAGAGCTGACCCAACAGTCAGCCCCCCACCTGTCAACTGCCAGACACGTACATCAGTGAGGCCATCCTTGATCAGCCAGCTGCCGACTGACCGGCCAGCTGACCACAGATGCAGGACAGAGCCTTGAAGAGGCCAGCCTGGCTCAGAGAGCCCTCCAGCCAACCCACAGATTGTGACCAAATAAAATGGTGGTTGTTTTAAAGCACAAATTTGGGGTGACTTGTTATGCAGCAAAAGGTAGCTGATACAGGAGCTAAGATATGCTCACAGCCAAAGAGCTCAGGTCTGACCAACACAACATCAAGCTGAAAACAGCAAAAGCATCTTGGGAGGTGGAAAGCAGCTGGGGGGTGAAGGTCAAGTCTTTGGGTTTGAGCCCTGCTGGTCTGTGACTTTGTCTTGAGCCTAGACAAGGTGGCCACTGCCTCTGTGGCTAAGTTTGCCCATCTCTGCAGTGAGAGTGATACATCCCAAACCAAGTTTCCCCAGGAGGAGTAGTCTGAGTCTAAACAGGGAGTGGATGTGAAAGAGCTGCCTAGAGGACGCAAAAGACTCTTTGGTAGACACGTCAGAAGAAGCTTGCAAGTTCAGAGCCAACAGACTCCGGTTCTGATTCCCTCTGCTGCTGTCAGGCTGAGTGACCTCGGGCAAGTTTCTTAACCTCTCTGAGCTTCAGGTGTCACGTGATACATGTCCCCTGACCTGGCAACAATACAGAATATGCAGGGCTATGGTGAGGGTTAAATAAGACAGTACACATAAGTCATGGAACACTGTGCCTGGCACATAGAAGTTCTATAAACAGTAGTTCCTCCTCTGCCCCCACCTCTCCTCCACTGCACCGCTTTCTGCCACCTTGCCCCAACACACCACCTGGACTAAGAGTTCCCATGTTTCGGATCAATATCTTGTGCCAGGTGACAAGTCTTGACTGTTGCTTACATAACATCGAGAGAGAGAAAGGCTTGCCTGAAGGATGAGAGGGAAAGAGCTCCATGTTGGCAGCTCTGACAAGGGGAGAAAACTCAGGCTGTGGTGAAGAGCACAGAAAGAAATGGAGATGATTCAGAACTGAGCCCCTGCCCTGAAGGCAGACACACCCCAAGCCCACACCTGTCTTCATCTGGGATGATTATCTGTGGTCCTTCCTCCATTCACCGCCAAGGCACCAGCAGGCAGCCTGGCACTGGCCACTCAGGAAGGATGCAGGCGGGCACATCACAGAGGCAAGGCAACCCGCTCTGAGACCCCTGAATGACTCCCAGGCCGCAGTCAGCATCTTGGGCTTCCCAAGTGTCTCAGTGGTAAAAAATTACCCCATGCCGATAAAGGAGATGCAGGAGATGTGGGTTTGATCCCTGCGTCAGGAAGCTCCCCTGGAGGAGAGCATGGCAACCCACTCCAGTGTTCCTGCGTGGAGAATCCCACAGACAGAGGAGCCTGGCGGGCCGCAGTCCATGGGGTCGCAAAGAGCTGGGCACGACTGAGCACGCGCACGTCGGCATCTTAGCCTGGCCTCTGTCCCAGAAAGCACCGACCGCAAAGGCAGAGGCCCCTCTGCCCCAAGGACCCCGATCAACAGGTGGTCACCAGGAAGGCCCAGGATGGATTCAGCAATTGCCCGCCCCCCACCCCAACACACACTGAGGAAGCTGAATCCAGGGAGGGCTGACATGCGGGGGAGCTGGCCCCGCACGGGGACAGAAGGTTCCCAGAGCAGAGGGGAAGGACACTGGATGATTCCCCTTGCAAGTCACACCTACCCCATGGCCTTCCATGGCCCCCACTACAGGATCCGAATCCTGAGGGCTAACACTCCAGGCCCTTCCCAAGCCCCAAACCCATATACTTTGGCCACCTGATGTGAAGAACTGACTCACTGGAAAAGACCCTAATGCTGGAAAAGATTGAAGGAGGGAGAAGGGGAAGACAGAGGATGAGATGGTTGGATGGCATCACTGACTCGATAAACACGAGTTTGAGCAAGCTCCTGGAGTTGGTGATGGACAGGGAGGCCTGGTGTGCTGCAGTCCATGGGGTCACAAAGAGTTGGACACGACTGAGCGACTGAACTGAAACTGAAACCAGTCCACCCAACCCTACCCCAGGCCCCATCACAACCTGAGTATAGGGACCAAGGACCAGTCACAACCAAAATCTTGTGAGGCTACAGCACGAGAGAGCAGAAGTGGCTTACCCAAGGTCACACAGAGAGTTCAAACAAACGCCAAGAACCCTGTCCCCCATCCACACTCCTGAAGGTCACTGTCAGGCAAGGATGCAGTGCGGGTGTTGATGGGGTCTCCCCTCCCATACCCCGATCTTCCTTTTCAGGCTGTGCAACCACTCTCAGCAATACAGGCTGTTCTTCTCTGCAGAACTGCTCTTGGCTGATAGACAAGCCTAGGGGGCATGACCCAGCTTCCCCATGAGGAAGCCCATGGCCATGAGCACCTCAGATGGAGGGACAAAAGGCCACCCTCCCTCTCAAGAGGGGACCAGTCCCATAGCATCATTTGTGTTTCAGGGATCCCTGTAGGAGGAGGCAGGCCTCCAGGCAGACCACCTCCTTGCGCATCTTCTCCCTGCCCTGCTGCCCCCACTCCCCTTCTCAGGAAAGCACTCCCCACTGATTCTCTTTCACAAGAAGCAGCTCTGCTGCTAGGGAGCTCAGCCTGACACACAGTCCTCGGTCCTCAAATTGTGGTCCACTCACCAGCAGCAGCACAACAGCACCTGGACCTCATGAGAAATGCAGGCTCTGTGACCCCACCCAGATCTACTAAACCAGAAGCTGCCTTTTTTATAGAAACCAACCGGCATGTGATTCCCATGCAAGTTATAATCTGAGATAAGGACCAGTCACAACCAAAATCTTGTGAGGCTACAGCACGAGAGAGCAGAAGTGGCTTACCCAAGGTCACACAGAGAGTTCAAACAAACGCCAAGAACCCTGTCCCCCATCCACACTCCTGAAGGTCACTGTCAGGCAAGGATGCAGTGCGGGTGTTGATGGGGTCTCCCCTCCCATACCCCGATCTTCCTTTTCAGGCTGTGCAACCACTCTCAGCAATACAGGCTGTTCTTCTCTGCAGAACTGCTCTTGGCTGATAGACAAGCCTAGGGGGCATGACCCAGCTTCCCCATGAGGAAGCCCATGGCCATGAGCACCTCAGATGGAGGGACAAAAGGCCACCCTCCCTCTCAAGAGGGGACCAGTCCCATAGCATCATTTGTGTTTCAGGGATCCCTGTAGGAGGAGGCAGGCCTCCAGGCAGACCACCTCCTTGCGCATCTTCTCCCTGCCCTGCTGCCCCCACTCCCCTTCTCAGGAAAGCACTCCCCACTGATTCTCTTTCACAAGAAGCAGCTCTGCTGCTAGGGAGCTCAGCCTGACACACAGTCCTCGGTCCTCAAATTGTGGTCCACTCACCAGCAGCAGCACAACAGCACCTGGACCTCATGAGAAATGCAGGCTCTGTGACCCCACCCAGATCTACTAAACCAGAAGCTGCCTTTTTTATAGAAACCAACCGGCATGTGATTCCCATGCAAGTTATAATCTGAGACGCTCTGGCTTAACAGAGATAGTTATCCATCGTGGGGAGCATCCAGCCATGGCATTGCCCAAACCTGCCCATCTGCTGTGGCAATCGCATGGCTAAGAAGCTATGCCACCTCCATGCTCCATGCGCTGGCTGGATGTGAGCTCCAGCACCACTGAGGCAGAAGCGCTGTGCTCTTCTGAACTGAGTTCCAGTCTCACACACTTTACACGGTCACCAGAATTCTGGTTCTTTTCTGCTTCTCTTTCATGCCTGTTTCATCTCTGTTTTTCTTTGCTTGCATTAGTCAGTTAGAGTGTCTGCCTCTACTACCTTCTTTTTGCAAAAGCACTATTCCTTTATTGGTTTTGGCCGTGGGGGGTCTCCGTTGCTGCGCGAGTTTTTCTCTCGTTGCAGTGAGTGGGGCGAGCTCGTCGCCATGAGTTTTCTCTCTAGTTGCACTTGCACTTCTCACTGTGGTCGCCTCTCTTTGCAGAGCACGGGCTCTAGGCACACAGACTCAGTAACTGTGTCACACAGGCTTGATTGCCCTGCGGCATGCAGCATCTTCCTGGATCATGATCGAATTCGAGTCCCCTCCATTGGCAGGTGGATTCTTCACTGGATCACCAAGGAAGTACTCTACTGCGTTCTTGAAAGGACCCCAACCCAACACCAGACAGCTAGGAAATTTTCCTCAAGGGCACTTTTAGGGGAAAATGGTGCAAAGAGGTCCAGATTCCCCAGGGCCCCGGAGGGTGGAGGGAGGGGGAGCAAGGCCACTGATGTCACTGCCTTGGAAGAAGAACATTCCTGACCAGCCATGAGTCAGAAACCCCTCTTCAGAGGCCCCATTCCAGTCTACCCCAGGGAATGAGCCCCACGGAGCCCCTCCAAGGGGATGCCTATGACCTTTGCGAAAGGAAAGGCAATAACCAAGTCCTGCGTGCCTCGCGGACCCCAGAGCCATTCCCGGAGGCTGCAATAATCCTGCCGGGTGTTTGGACAGGAGCAACCGTGCAAAGCTTGTCATCTCTGCCTGTTGCCTGAGGAGGGAAGTGGTTCACCTTTTGTAATCGCTCTAATTCATTTTTTATTACTAACTTTCCTGTTTTCTATTTGCTGTCTGATTGAAGGTATTACCGAAGGCATTTAAACAGCATCAGACCGTACCACAATGGCAAACATAACTCTTCTGATTGAAATCTGCATTAATATACATATAATTCCCTGATCACAAAGATCTCATGATCCACATGTTAGACCCCAAGTGAAGGCGGATTTGACAAGAGACATATACACAACTGAAGGTTTTTCCAAAGACAATCAGCTGTGCCAGGAGGCTGCCTTAAGGTGGGCGCTTTCTTGGGCTGTTGGCGGACATGGCTGACCCTTTGGTACCACGTCCTGAATCCAGAGACACAAAAACATTCACTCCTTTGAGCCAGGAGTTCAACTTTGGCCGTGGCCAGCAGCCTAGGTCTGAACCTTGACACCACATCTTGAGCATACCACATAGCGAGTCCATTCCCAAATCACACATAGTCTAGCTCCTAAAATCTCCCATATCCTTCTATTTCTCTCCACTCTCAACTCAGCAGTACAGTCCAAGCCAGAGTGGTCCAACAGAACTTTATGCGATGACAGGAATGTTCTATATCTGCACTGTCCATGGGGGATATAGAGAACTTGAAATATGGTTTGCATGATGAAGGAACTACATTTTATCTGATTTCACTTTAAATCTCAATAGTCAGGTGTAACTAGTGGCTACCATATTGGAATGTGCAGCCCCAAGCGATCATCAATCCTCTTCTAAACCACAGTGATCACCTCCCCACTGTCCCCTTGCATCCATTCTTTGTCCTATCCACTGCTGTCCCCATAGGACAGCCACAAAGATAAGTTCAGCACACCTCAACTCTCACTACCATTGAGACAAAGTCCAAATTCCTGGACACGGCTTTCAAGGCCCCATCTCCTGGAGCAGAAACAACTCCAGTTCTCGGGGAGGCTATGGTGTGCCAGGTACTGGAGGCGGGCAAGCAGCGAAGGCCTCCTGGAGGAGGTGTCACCTGAGCAGAAACTTAAAAGAATGTCCGTAGGAGTCTGCCAGGCGGGAGGAAGATGCCCAAACCAGAGGCACTCAGTGAGAACTGCTCTTGTAGCTGCAACCATGAGCCACCGGCAGAGAGCCAGCCCTTGTGAAGCTGATAATCTAGTGGGACAAACACAATACACAGAATGAATAGGCAAATGACACGTGAGAAGAGAAAAGAAAAAGATGGGTTAGGGGTTTCTGGTGGACTGGGAGGGAGAAATCGGCCGCATTAAATTGTAAGGAAGGAAAGCGCCCAAATAAACATGCTCTTGAGTCTGCCTGGTTGGACAGTAGCGGGTGGTTTCTTCCCCCTTCCTTAAACATCTTGTCAGGGAACACAGTCTTCACAATTTATAGTTTAATAAGAAGAAGTAGGTGATCTTGCGTGACCAAACTGATTTTTTTTATAGAAGTTTATTTTTTATCTATTTATTTATTTCTATTTATTTGGCTGCCTCAGGTCTTAGTCGTGACAAAAGAGGGGGCTGAGATCCACCAGCCTGTCCCCCATCTAGACAAGCACTGATGAAAAACCCTAAGGGTTTCAACCACCAACCCTCCTGACTCCCATTTCAACCTTCTTCCCTGGGCTTGGCATGTCTTTACAATGTGAGCTCATGTAGGATCTTTCACTGTGGTGCATAGATTTTCTAGCTGCAACATGCTGCCTTAGTTGCTTCATGGCATGTGGGATCTTAGTTCTCCAACTCCAGCTGTGGATTGAACCCGTGTCCCCTGCATTATACTGTGGATTAATCACTGGACTACCAGGGAAGTCCCCAGTCACACAGAGATCTTGATTATAGCCTGATGCCACCACTTAAAGGAAGACCTTTAGCAACCTTCATAAGGGGTAGTACATAAACAGTGGAACCTTTCTCTACAATATTTATCATTCACTATGGATGTTTACACTTCAGTTAACTGTGATTTTGCTCTACATGGTTTATTTTACAGGGTGAATTTAGTTTTTCACAAATAATTCAAAACCTTTCCTTATAAAGTTAAAAAAAAAAAAGTCCTGCCTGCCCAACAGAAGCATTCCCACGGGCTAGAGAGAGATTTCCTTATCTCTGAAGGCCAGGCTGACTGCACTCCAGCTCCCCCAACCCAAGCAACTGGGAGTGATGCCTCCCTCCTGAAAACGGCAAGGTCATCACCCACAGGGAGAAAGGAAGTGGGCAAAATGGGGCTGAGATCCACCAGCCCTTCCTCCAGCAAGTTGATGAAAGATGAAACCACATTGATGAAAAATCCTAAGGGTTTCAACCACCAACCCTCTTGACTCCCATTTCAACCGTCTTCCTTGGGCTCAGTGTGGTCTTTACAGTGTGAACTCACATTTACTAACATTTGCAAAGCTCCAGACACTGTGTCTCTCATATTTATGCATTTAATCCTCTCGGCAACAATACACAAATACCCAATGGAGGCCCAGAGAAGGTGACACTGAATTATTCTTGGAAACACAGCCTGGGATATGTTATGATGGCTCTCTCTGGCAAACATATCCACCACATTCATTCACTCATTCTTTCAACAACTTATCACTGAGCACCTACTACCTGGCAGACACCACATTTAAGTGCTGGGGACTCAGTGTTGAAAGAAACAAGCATGACTCCAGTGGTTGGAAAGCTTACTGTCCTCAAGGTGGAACAGGCCCTCAAGTCGTCTTACAGATCTAGCATGCAAGGGGGAGAAACACACTGGGGGCTGCGATAGAAAATAACAGGGTAACTGCAAAGATGAGGGGGTCAGAGTCTTGGAGAAGGTGAGGATAAAGCTGAGACCTGAAGGATGAGCAGGAAACAGCCTTGTGCAGAATGAAGACAAAGACATTTCACACAAAGGCAATGGCATAGGTAAAGACCTTCAAGCAAAAATAAGCATGCGGGTGGGGGCATCCGGGGAAAAAGCAAGAAGGCTAGGGTGGCCAGAGTGGAGTCAGTGGAGTCTGGTTTTGCTCCCCATCGTATCCCCAACTCAAAGCCCAGGGCCTCGGACAGAGCAGCTGGGAGTGAGGCTGGAAAGCAGGCTAGACCACACCAGGATGTCTGGACCAAAAAAGGCATTTAATGTTACCTACACACCCGGGGAAGCACTGGAAGGTTTTACGCAGAGATCTGATTTGGGTTGGGCAGAGTTTACTATTTCTGCCCAGAAAAATGACAGGATCTCATTCACAAACCAAACAAAACCCGATCACAGTCAAGATGGCTCCTCAACGCATCAAGCTGTTTCTCTCGTGGCCCCTGGATAGTGACTGTCCCCCAAGGCTAAGCGTCCCCAGCTGGTACATGGGAGGTGGCCATCTTTCGGAAGAGCAAGATAAAGCAGCAGATGACAGGACACGTTGACCAAGCACTGGACAGAGGCAAGGCCATTGGCAGAGAGAATATTGTGCCAAGGATGCTGCAACAGGGTCATGGCTTGTTGTTAATGGGGGGCCATCAGGAAAACACACTTCTGTGCTTCACTGACACATAATCTAAGAGAGTGTGCAAACATTTAGTGCTCCGTTCACAAGATAAGTAAGTCAGCTAACAGCAGAGCCAGTGGAGGAACGGCATGGCACAGGTGGGAGGCCAGGCCCTTCAGGTCTGGAGTTTTTTTCCTCTTTGTCTCATTTAAAATCAAACTTTGGCTCTTAGACATCAATAAACAGATCTGGAGAGAGAAAAAGAAACTAAGTATCTCAGATGCTGAAACACACTTTATTATCTCATTTAATTTTATCAACAGCACAGTTAATTCCATATTGCAGATGAGGAAACTGAGGCTCAGAGGTAATAAGTAGCTTTCCAAATGCCCTCTCGGCCCCTTCTATGCCTTTGCACACGCTGTTCCTTCTACCTGGAATGCTCTTCCCTATCTTCTTCACCTGGCCAAATCTTCAAGCACAGGCCAGGTGTCCACTCGTCTTGAGAAGCCTTCCCTGACTCTCCCCACCCCACTCTACCGTCTGCCTGGCCTGGTAGTCTCACACTCATTGGAATTTCTTCTTTTGGCCTGTCTCTCTAATATATCAGACTGCGGCTTCTCAAGGACAAGGACCAGGTGTTCATCATCTGTTCGCGTCTGGCACCTACCTCCAAGGCCTACACACAGCAGGCAGAGAATGTTCTTTGCTTGGCTGAATGAATGAAGGAATAAATGAATTAGCTCTAAGTTTCAAAGCCAGAATTTGATTCTGGGTCAATATGACTCCAAGGCATGTCTCTTGACTGGAATGTGAGTATGTGTCTTTATATAATCAATCAGAAAACATAAAAAACATGGGATACATTTCAAAACATACCGAGAGCTTCATTCACCCCTCTGAAAGAGCTGCCAAAAAGCGACAGCCCTGGGGAAAAACAGGATGGCGAATGCAGATAAAGGGTTCATCAAACCCTTTCGCAAGAGCCTTTCACCTTGGTTAATTGTCTAGCATAACTCCTCTGGAAACTTGAAGAAGGCAGGATGCTAAAGTGTGTTACTAGGCCAGTCTGCTTATGGTAAAAATGACCCTTGATTGATAAGTTGCATCTGGACTGGAAGGAACTATAAATAAACTATAACTATCTGATTAAGAGGCTGTATTTGGGACCTCCCTTGGTGGTCCAGTGGCTGAGACTCTGTGCTCCCCATGCAGAGGCCCCAAGTTCGATCCCCGGTCAGGAAACTAGAGCCTGCATGCCGCAGCTAAAGATCCCACATGCCTCCACGAAGATCAAACATCCCAAGTGTTGCAGCTAAGACCTGGCACAGCAAAGTTAGTACATATTTAAAAAGAAGCCACATCTGAGCTTTCCCCTGAGTATAATGACTCTTGTAACTGACATGCCCCTTGCAGGGAAGTAGATACTAGAGAATGAGATGGTCCTTTGGGAACTGAAGCTTTTAAGTCAAGTGGTTTCCAAAGTCACCTACTGAGGATCTTCTTCTCTTGCATCTGAACTAAAACCTGGCACTGAGGGGAGCTGAAAAGAAAAGAGAAGTCCCCCTCCATGGACAATGTCAGAGACCTCTGCTGGAACTTCTCCCATGGAAGAGGCACAGATCACGTGTCCTGCTGGCCAAGCAGTGGTTCTTGTTCCAAGTCCTTCAAGGAGACAGGTACCAAGGGTCGCCCAAGTGAGTCTTATGAAGCTGAATGTTTCCTTGAACCTTAGAGTCTTTGTGACAGCGTTCATGAGAAAGAAGAGAACTGATGTAGAGGAGAAAGAGACGACCTCAATTAGAAACACCACTATACTTATTCTGCACTTGACAGCTCCTTAGACCTCTCCTTTACAAAAGACATGGAAACCTGGGGTGCAGACTGCCCTGGCGACCCAGGGGTTAAGAGAGGGTGTGGATTCAATCCCTGCTCAGGGAACTGAGATCCCATATGCTGCGAGGTGCAGTCAAAAAGAAACTTGGGATGACACCTATGCTCACTGTCCTTCAAGGGCCCAGATGACCTGAACAACACCCAGGACTAGAACAAGGCAGAATAGGACTTACTTGATCCCCCAGAGGCCTCACCACAAACGTGTGATGCAAATACAGTTATGTGAGATAATTGAGGCTCAGAAGGCAATGGCAACCCACTCCAGTACTCTTGCCTGGAAAATCCCATGGACGGAGGAGCCTGGAAGGCTGCAGTCCATGGGATCACTGAGGTTTGGACACGACTGAGTGACTTCACTTTAACTTTCCACTTTGATGCATTGGAGAAGAAAATGGCAACCCACTCCAGTATTCTTCCCTGGAGAATCCCAGGGATGGAGGGTGGGCTGCCATCTATGGGGTCGCACAGAGTTGGACACGACTGAAGTGACTTAGCAGCAGCAGCAGCAGAGACGTTAAGTGAGCGGTCCAAAGTCACACAGCTTGTAAGTGCCAGGATATGAACCCAAGTACCTCCACAGAACTCAAAAGTCATATTTGAATCCACTATCTGGTTTTGCATAAAAATTCACTTACAGTTCAGGTGGACGCATAAGGCAGAGAACACACGGGATAGAGGTGGGGGTTGCTGCTCAGGTCATTTGGCCCCTTGGAGGACAGCAAGGGACCATCCCAGATTTTTTTGTGTGGAGGATGGGGGGAGAGTAGAGGGATCTCCTTAAATAATATAGGTAACACCCAATAGGCACTTACTGAATCTTTGCAGAGCAAATGAGCAATGAAAGGCCCAGGGTCCATCTTCCACATCATCAAGTATGCGTGTGCAGGCTAAGTCACTTCAGTTGTGTCTGACTCTCTGCTCTGCTATGGACTGTGGCCTGCCAGGGATTCTCCAGGCAAGAACACTGGAGGGGGTTGCCATGCCCTCCCCCAGGGGATCCTCTCGACCAAGAGATGGAACCCAGATATCTCGTGTCTCTTGCATTGGCAGGCAGTTTCTTTACCACTAGCACCGATTATCAAGTATACTTCAAGCCAAAACACAGCACAGTGCAACAGCAAAATTTATGCATGAGATTGACCCTGGGTTAGACTACTGAGGGAGATTCCTTTCCAACAAGTTTCTAAATCATTCCCACAAATTAGGCCCAACTTCGATATAAGCATATTTTAATTAGCTCTAATGTGAAGGCATTCTACTACCAAATGCTGTTTGAAGCTGAAAACCAAGGCAGGAGGCCCAGCTGGGAATCCCCTGACCCCCTAAATAGACAATGCCAAAACAGTTGAAACAAGGGGTGAGGTGGTCCATTCTTGCATCCCTGCAGAGGGAGGAAGCTCTCACCGGCACCATGGAGGCTGCAGGAGATAGAAGCAGAGAGGGCAGTCCAAACTCCAGCTCCGCCAGCCAGCTCCTCTGCTGCCTTCTGTAACGTGACTTATTAGGACCTCAGTCTTCTCACCTCCACAGTGGGGATGTGTGTGTCTAGCACAGATCTTACAAAGACTTAGTGAGATGATAGAAGTGAGAGAGCCTGGCTCTGAGCCTGCAGTAAGTGCTCAGATAATAATTTGTGCTTATTCTGACCCTGCTTTTCTCCATGAAACAGAACAAACCTTAGAAATAAAAGTCAGTGAGACTGCTTTTTTCTCAAGATGGGGGGTAAACACATAATTTTTCCTCTCCCTTCTAAACCCACTAGACTGGGGTTTCCTGGGTTTCGGTTCAACCTCAACTTCTTACTTTCCAGCACCTACTCTATGTTTCTGATGCCCATTCCTTTCTTGTTTTCTTACAGACCCTTTTGGAGTTATTCAGCTTTCATCTACCTGAATTATGAATATATATGTGTGTATATGAATTATGAATATCTGTGTTATATCTGTCTCCCCTTTTTTGTCATTCTAGTGGGGTTTAGAAGAGGAAAAGCTATTTTCTTACCTGAAACCCAGAAAATCCCAATGAACAGGCAGCAAGGGCTGAAAGCCCTGAGAGACTTGACCTTTGTGTTAACCTATAGTCCTCTGCAAGGAGATCAAACCAGTCAACCCTAAAAGAAATCAACCCTGACTATTCATTGGAAGGACTGGTGCTAAAGCTGAAACTCCAATACTCTGGCCACCTGATGCAAACAGCTGACTCATTGGAAAAGACCCTGATGCTGGGAAAGTCTGAGGGCAGGAGAAGGGGGCAAGAGGATGAGATGGTGGGATGGCATCACTGACTTAATGGACACGGGTTTGGGTGGACTCCGGGAGTTGGTGATGGACAGGGAGGCCTGGTGTGCTGCAGTTCATGGGGTGGCAAACAGTCGAACACATTAGTGGCTGAACAGCAACAGTCCTCAGAGAAGCTGACTGTTGGCTTTAACCTGGGATTAAGCCAGGGAGAAGGACTCTATAATTAAACAATAAGTCTGTCTCAGGGATTCTCCCTTGCTATGGGTGCGCAGGATGCAGGAAACGCAAAGTGCACTAGTGCCCGTGGGTGACTGCTGGCTGATAAGAGACATGGAGGGCCCCACCCAGCTGCAAGGGAGCGTGTCCCGTGCTCCAGCAGAAGTCTTCAAATGTCTACACAGAGACCTACTCAGGGCACCTCAAACCAGCATTTGCATTGCCTACCTACACGCTCGTGGCTTTCACAGATGTTGAGGAAACTAACAACCACAGAATAGATCAATCTAGAACCTTGTTTACAAATAAATGTCAACCAAGAGTTACCAGGCATTTGTAGAAAATATCAGCATAAAAGAGGGACCAGGAAGTGAACCAAAGAGCTAGTCAACAAGAAAACAGAGTTAATGCAGCAAACAGAAAATGACTTTTTTAAACAATTGAATTATCTTCTTCAAAAAGATCCAAGATGTTCATATATCCATTTAGGAAAGGATGGGCTACTATAACATAAGATCAATCAAGAAACCATACAGTATTCTGGGAAATGAAAAAGTGATTACAGAAATAGAAATGATACTTATTAGAAGCATTGAACTAAAGAACGGTTATGCCTGGAAGCATACCCACCACACTTCACTCTGTGATTAACCCTAGGGAGTAGGGCTGAGAGGGTAGTGGGGAAAATGAAAGAGAATGAGAGAGGCTCTACTTTTTTTTTTACTCTTAACATATTTCAGTGTATTTTATAGAGAATAAAAACAATTTTAAAAAGAGAGAGAAAGGCGGGGAACTTTCCTGGTGGTCTAATGGTTAGGAATCTGCCTTTTAATGCAGGGGATGCTAGTTTGATCCCTGGCTGGGGAATTAAGATCTTACAAGTCTCGAGGCAACTAAGCAAGTGTTGCAACTACTGAGCCCACACACTGCAGTGAAGAGCCCATGTCCTGAATGAAGACCCAGTGCAGCTGAAATTTTTTAATAAAATAAAAAATAATACTGCCTTCCCTGGTGGCTCAGAGGGTAAAGCGTCTGCCTGCAATGTGGGAGAATCAGGTTCGATGCCTGGGTTGGAAAGATCCGCTGGAGAAGGAAATGGCAACCCACTCTGATACTCTTGCCTGGAAAATCCCATGGGCAGAGAAGCCTGGCAGGCTATAGTCCATGGGGTCGCAAAGAGTCAGACACAACTGAGCAACTTCACCTTCACTTTAAGACAAAGAGGGAAATGACAGAAGAATGAAATGAAATTGGGAGTGAATTGGGACAAAAGATGTCCCATGATATCCTATGTCATGCCTACAAGTGACGCAGGCATTTACCTCTGAGCTTCTCGGTTGCTCAGAGAAGATGAAAGATTGGTAAAGAGACCACCACGGCTGCTGACTTGCACTGGGGCAGGGCAAAGCGGCTCCGGAAGAATGTGACGGGACTTCAGTCCAAGAGAAAGCCACGGCCCCCTGCCCAGAGGTGCCTCACTCAGGCAGGACCCAGAGGCTCCTCAGGAACCAACGGGGTGGAGTCTTCCCCACCACACAGGAAAAATGTGTGACACTTCAATGCAGAAACTCTGGAATCCTACCTAGGAATGTGTCAGAGAAACTCGCTGGGCCCCAGAATATCCCACTAATGACCATTTCTCTTCCTCTGGTCCTAAGAAGCAGGTATATCCACCAGCTCTCTCTCACAGCATGAAATAAAGAAGAATCCAGTCAGGGACTCAAAAGTCTCTAAAAATTAACAACACGCTGGCCCCTGGTTTCTTGGGGACAGAGAGGAAGGTGAGTCTTCTCCCCCAAATGCAGCTCCCTGAAACAGATACTGCGATGCTCCCCTTTCCACTCTCTCACTCACTCCCAAACTGCTGGGCTCACAGCTATACATGGGGCTGCCTGAAGACGGAGACCAGAGGACACAAGAATTCACGGAGTGGGCAGCCCCCTTGCCTCAGTTTGGGACACACTGGAGCCCAGCTCCAAATTTCCCTGCGGGTCACTTTCATCATTACGTATATTCCAGGCCAGCACCTCCCTCCGCCCAATCACACTTCCCCTACTCCGTTCAAGGTGCTCCTCCTGAGAACTTCCCTGCAAAAACATCTTCCGCAGGCCACTCTCCCTCTCAGAGTCCATTTCCAGGGAGTTCCATGTAAGGTTCTCTCCCAGATGAAGGAGACACTCCCCTGACCCACAGGGGTCCTGAAGAAGGCAAGAATCTCAGGGACACCCGACCAATCCAATCCAGGCTCACATGCCCCAGGCCAGCAGCACATCCCTGCTGCCGGAGGCCAGGACACAAAGTTCTTCCGTCGTCTAGACAGAGCCGGTTCTCTAAGTGTGCTCCCTAGACCAGCAGCACTGGCATAGCCAACTGTGGGCAGTGCACATTTCCAGCTCTTGCCCAGACCTACTGAATAAGAACCATGGGATGCAGCGGCGGGGGTGGTGCGGGGGTGTGTGCGTGGCACCAGCATTCTGAGTTCCAGCTGCCCTCCAGGTAATTCTGTCGCACTGAAGTTTCAGAAGCAGAGCATCTCTGATAACCGGGGGAAATCAAACATAAGTCATTAAACTTTCCCACAGCAGAATGCAAATGGGTGTAGCCACTATGGAAAACAGTATGGAGGTTACTCAAAAAACTAAAAATAGAGTTACCATATGATCCAGCAATCTTACCCCTAGGTATACATCTGGAAAAAATTAAAACTCTATTTCAAAAACATCCGTGCACTCCCATGTTCACAGCAGCATAATTTACAATTGCTAAGGAGGCAACCTAAGTGTTCAACAAAAGACGAGTGGATAAAGAAACTCTGGTGTGTGTGTGTGTTTATATACATACATACATATATATAATATTACTCGGCCATAAAAAATGAAATATTGCCATTTGTAGCAACATGGACAGACTTAAAGAATATTATAGTAAGTGAAGTAAGTCAGACAGAGAAAAATAATATATGACATCACTTATATGTGGAATCTAAAAAATAATAAAATCAACTTATTTACAAAACAAAAACAGACTCACAGACATAGAAAATAAGCTTGTGATTAACTAAGGGGAAAGGAGAGGAGGGATAAATTAGGAGTATGCAATTAACAGATAGATGCTGCATGCATGCTAAGTCACTTCAATCATTTCCGACTCTTTGTGACCCTATGGACTCATAGCCCACCAGGCTCCTCTGTCCATGTATGGGATTCTCCAGGCAAGAATACTGAAGTGGGTTGCCATGCCCTCCTCCAGTGGATCTTCCTGACCCAGGGATCAAACCTGCATCTATTACATCTCCTGAATTGGCAGGCGAGTTCTTTACCACTAGCGCCACCTGGGAAGCCCAACAGATAGATACACACTACCACACATAAACAATAAATTCAGTATCTTGTAACCTATAATGGAAAAGAATCTGAAAAAAATATACATATATGACCACTAAATCATTTTGTTGTACACCCAAAACTAACACAATATTGTAAACCAACTACATTGCAATAAAAAGGGAAAGAGAATGCCAGATCCATATAGGTGAAGAATATTTTATAGGCATTTATAATAATATTAAACCCTCTACCAAAACAAACAAAAATTTTCCTACAGCAGAAGACCAGGAGACGGTCACCAACAATGGTTTGGATCCAGCAACAACGAACAGTTCATACTCTGAATGGTAACTGTGGCGTCCCAGCGTCTTTCCACTTAAAACCTAAGCAGCTCGAATTCAGCCCTCCGCATAATGACCCCTACTGGTATCCCTCTCTCCTGCAGGCTGGTCTCCCCAACTTAGGCTGACAGTATCCCCAAACCACCTTGTAAGATCTGCCCCTCTGCCTAGAAGGTCTTCCCACCACTGTATGCACCCCACATAGCCCGCTTGGTGTTTCTTGTAAGACTCTGCTGTTTGAAGCCTACTCACACCTCTGACACTGTCATTTCCCCAGACAGTTATATAGTTAATTGTGACTCTGCACTTTGAGCCAAAATATCACAGATCCACATGGTCTTTCATCTAGGGAAGCCAAGTTTCCTGTCGAGTCTCTGAGCCTTCAGGACAGGGCTGAATCCCCTAGCACACAGTAGGCACTCAAGAAAACTTGTTGAGCATCAGAAAAACTCAGCAGAAAATCCAGCCTTGTAAAACCACATCCCTGTTGCTCCTTCTTGCAGGCACCAGAAACAGCAACTGTACAGCAGGAAATTTAAGCCTCAGGATAATTGATCAAAATTTATTATTCTGTGTTATACAACATGTTTTCACTAAGTTATAAAATTACAATTTACCACGACTCATTAAGTTAATAATTACTTACCATATGTTTTTCCTGCTGCTCCAAACCATGCTGAAAATCACTACGTAGGTTTTCAGTCCATGTAAACAAATAAAAAAAAGATAATGGCCAACCGTGTGGATAAAGGATTTGCTGACAGGGAGACACAGGACCGAAATACCAGACAGAAAGCGTGAACCTCAAACTCGGCCACTCTCATCACCATCACCTCCTAGCTTACCTGCGCCACTTTCCAGATCAGTGGTTCTCAAACAGGGGTGATTTTGCTCCCCACCCCCCAGGGAACACTTAGCAAAGTCTGGAAACATTTCTGATTGTCATGACCCGAGGGGAGGTGCTACTGGCATCAGCTGGCAGTGGCCAAGAACTCCGCTCCACATTCCATCATGCACGGAACAACCCCCACAACAAGGAACTGTCAGGTCCAAAATGTCAATATTGCTGAGGTTGGGAAACACTGTTCTACATCACAGGGAACTTCCATATCCGTTACTTTAATCTGAGCTTCACAGCAACAATATGAGCAAGGCATTATGCCTCCCTGGTACAGATGAAAAAAACTGAGACTTGGAGAGGTTAAATGATGTGCACAGGTCACCAGCCCTCGCCAGTGAACCACGCAGCTGCAATTTGTACTGGTCTTCTCTGCCTCCAAAACCCACCTTCCTTCCCACACAGATTCAAGAAGGAAAAAAAAAAAGACGCAAAGGAAGTGCACAGCCTCTTGTCCCTCCATAATGCTGTGCAGAGACCGCTTCAGACTGGAGGCCCGGGAAAATCAGATCCAGAGACCAAGGCACGAAGAGACTTTACGTTAGGAAGAGCCTTCCCCCAGCAGCCTGCGCTGAAACTAGATTCCTCTTGCGTTTTAACGTTCAATTGTGCTGCTCTTTGTGAATAGAAATGAAAGCATTTCCTGCTGGCGCTGAGTGCCTTACAAGCAGGATTTCTAGTCTTCAAGGCAACCTCATGGGGGTCGGGGTTCGGGGGGAGTACTGATGTGCCCATTTTCCAGATGAGGAGACTGAGACACAGGGAGGTGAAATAACTTGCCTGCATTGAGGATCAAAGCCATGTCTCTGCGTTACAGAATTTACACTGCTTTTTTAATCTGAGACCAGCACTGAGAAATCAGAGGAGCAAAATAAATGCCCTACAGAATCACATGGGGCTGGCAGCTATGCCACACAGAGATCCTTGGGATAAGGATAAGGCTCTTCCCAGCTTATTGGCTGCTCTCCATGCTGGGCTCAGTCCCCTGGGCCTACGCAGGGAAGCTCTTCTAGGAATGTCAGGTCAGCCAAAAGACTCTTGGCCTCTGCCCTGCCCTGAACACCATGCGCTCACTGCAAAAGTCTTCAGATTATAAGAGCCAAACAGACGCTAAGTTCTTCAAGCCACAGGGAACAACAGGCCAACCCTGAATTCATTCATTCAGCAAATATTTACCTAGCACCTCTGTGCCAGGCCAGCTCTGGGAATACAAAAGTAAAGGGAGAGAGAGACGGTGGTAACCTACCTACTGAAGTATATGACAGTCCATCTCTGCAAAAAGCATAATCCTCATCCTCGCCAGCGGGACCCCACTCTACAGTCATAAAGGACATGCCCAGACTTTATTTCATTAGATTTCCACACCACAGCCCCCCATCTCACAAGGCTAAGGGTCACTAATTTGCTCTCCTTTTTGCACAGAGGGGAACACAGGCCCAGAGTATGGCATTTTCATGCTCAAGGTCAGCCAGTAGACTGGGGACAGCTGTGCCAGACCTGGACTGCTGCTCCTGACATCGGTAAGGTATAGAAGTGTGGTCCTTGTGGACTCTTTGGGACAGGCTGGGGGAGGACATCCTATAGAGAACATCCTGTAAAGGACATCCTATAGAGAACATCCTTGGACAGAAAGTGAAAAAGCCTCCTAACAGAAACACAGGCACCCTTCCAAAGTTCCCCCAGGACCAGCCAGCCCAGGGCTCCTCCCCCAGGGACCCGCCCACAGCCACCAGTGTCCCAGCAGAAAGATGCGGTGGGGATCTCACCTACCAGGGATGCTGAGCAGGCCTCTCCAATCTCAAGTCTGGGTGAAGGTGGGACCAGCCCCCCCACCTCGTGGATTTTCGTCACAAGGAGCCACCAATCATTCACTACCCAAGCTTGTCTAGATCGCATCCAGGGGCAAGATGCTGTGCCCAGAGCTGTGGGGGTGGAAGGTTGAATCATTCACCCACCAGCACAATTTCCTGAGTAATTATCGGTCAGGCACTGTGCCAGGTGCTGGGCACGGTTCCTGCCTGGTGGGAGCCCACAAAACCCTGTATACAAACAATTGAACCACTGCTACATAACATGTGGTCTCCGGAGTGGCAGCGGCAGGACTGGCAGCTCGTCAGACATGCAGACCCTCAGGACCCCAGCACAAATTAGCTGAATCAGAATCTCAGGGCAGGAAGGGTGCCCCGGAACCTGTGCTTCAAATCTTGCCAGATGATTCCTATTGTGTACATGAATTTGAGAACTCCCAGTCTAGACCACAAGGCCTTCCCCAACCTCACTACTTAAAATGGCAAACCAGTCCCTGGACCTGGCGCTCCTAACTCTCTTCCCTGCTTCCTTTTTCTCCATAGTTGTACTGATGGCATCGGTCACAATACCACAACAATCTCTCCATATATTTATGACTTCCCATGCTGATACATAAGCTCCAGAGGGAAGCAATTTGAGTCACTTTGTTTCACTTCTGTTGCCAAGTATGGTGCCTAGCACAAAGATGTGCTCTATAACTGTTTGTTGACTGAGTGATGGATGGCAGAACATGCCAAAACCCAAGCAGTAACCAGTTCTTGGGGGAATGCCTGGAAAAAAACAAGTTACTGACCATGGAGCGCTGCATGGAGAAAATGGTACCCAAGTTGGTCCTGAAGGATGTTTGAAACAGGGATGGAGGATATGTGGAACACAGAGATGCTAAGCCTCTCACTGGAATAGGCCCCAAGTGGTTGATACCATTGCTGTCTAATTAGTAGACGGTATGCGCCAAGAACTTTTAATTCCGTTATCTCTCCCGAACCTCAGAAGTAGACAGTGTTGTCCTTAAGAGGACACTGAGGCTCAAAGATATTAAATAATTTGCCCCACTCACAGAAAACTTGTATAAGGATGTTCACAGCAGCTTTATTTATAACAGCCTCAACATGGAAACAAACACAAATGTCCATTGGCAGGTGATGAAACAAACAAATACAATGTAATATTCCTAAGCAATAAAACAGAACAAATTAGGGACAAATACAACATGAATGAATCTTAAGGACACTTCATTGAGCAAAATGAACCCAGATGCAAAAATGTACATGCTTCATATGAAGTAACAGGACTTAAATTGACTTAGTACACATAGACTGAATTTAAATAAACCATTGACAATAGAAATCAGGTAAGTAGTTTCCTCCAGAGGCAGGGGCTATTGACTGGAAAGAAGTATGAGGGAACTTTCTGGGGTGATAGAATGTTCTATATCTGGATTGGGATAGGGGTCACAAGGGTGGTTATATTTGTCAAAACTCATGGAACAGTACACTTCAAACTTCCATTTTATTGCATGTAAATCATACCTCAATGAGCTAAAATCATTTGCCCTAGGTCACAAAGACACAAGTGGCGATTTGAATCCAGATTTGTTCAATGCCACTGGCCAGTTTCC
Organism: Madoqua kirkii; assembly: GCA_006408675.1. Classification (NCBI taxonomy): domain Eukaryota; kingdom Metazoa; phylum Chordata; class Mammalia; order Artiodactyla; family Bovidae; genus Madoqua; species Madoqua kirkii. The sequence goes on along the minus strand of SJYC01084336.1, from coordinate 449 downwards.
ACTAGTCTGCCATCACTGACCGGGGAGCCCCAGGCAATGCTCCCATCCTGCTAAAGCACCTTGCCAAAACCCAAATAAAGGGACTTCATAGTTACCCTAGAAGGATATCATAACTCCAACTCCCAAACCGTGACAGAGACCTGTGGGGAATGCCAGACAAGCATCAAACTGGGGGTCCAGGAACTTGGGTTCAGGCCTCCGCTGTGCTCTTCATTTGCTGTGTAACCTGTGAGTGTACTCCTCCATGACTCAGTCTCCCCTTGTGTGAAGGAAGAAGGAGGGGATCAGTGGTTCCCCGTAGGGAGACACACAGAGCTACAAGGCCGCGCATCCCTATGCTCAACCAGGCACCACTACTACATGAAATAAGTAATGTGCCTGTTTCATATCTTATAAGCTATTTTTCAAATGTATGCTAATATTATTGTGATTCATAAAATAAACACTAT